>JAGXJF010004624.1:0-73208 GCA_019208055.1 Stipa capillata
AGCATCCGTGGGATCGGGAGCCGAGGACAACTATAGTGCTAATTCTGAGGATGAGGATGACGTCAACCAAAACAATGACCGCGATCACCGTCGACAACGCTACAATCGACATGGTATGCGGCGACCACCATGGCCATGGCGCGACCGTGATAGAGATGACGTATTCTCTAAGATAAAATTCACTATGCCCCTTATGAAGGGTAAATATGATCCAGATGCATACCTCACATGGGAGTTACTAGTTGATCAGAAATTTGCATGCCATGATTTTCCGGAGGATACACGTGTTAGGGCTGCTAATAGTGAGTTTTCTGATTTTCTTCTATTTGGTGGAAAGAACACTGTAGAGTACATCCACATAATATTCCAACCACTTGGGACGCATTAAAACAATTAATGAGACATCGGTTCGTTCCCTCATACTACGCTAGAGATTTTTTGAATAAATTGCAGCGTTTAAATCAAGGAAATAGATCTGTAGAAGCCTATTATCAAGAATTACAAATTGGAATGCTACGATGTGGTTTAGTTGAGAATGATGAAGCTTCTATGGCTAGGTTTATGGGTTGATTAAATAGAGAGATTGCTAATATTCTTGCTTATAAGGACTATAACTTTATGACCCGTTTATTCCACCTTGCTATACATGCTGAACATGAAGTGCAGGGACGCGACACCGCGTACTAACTTTTCTGCAGGTCGTGCTTCCACTTGGGCACCGCGCGCACACCGCTGCCCCGCCCACTTGTACCTCCACTGCGACTCCTTCAACCTTCAGATCAGCTCCAGCTTCTGCTCCTTCCAATTCAGCATCCTGTACTATGACACCGATGAAAAATGCTTCATCAACTCCTGCTAAAAGTTCGTCATCGGTGGCCTCCATAGGGAGAACAAAGGATGTTCAGTGCCATCATTGCAAGGGCTTCGGCCATATCATGAAAGACTGTCCTAACAAGCACATCTTGCTCATTCGTGAAGACAGTGAGTATGACTCCGCGAGTGATCTAGATGAGGAGACCTATGCTTTTCTTGCTAAACATGAACAAGGTGACACCAAGTCCAACCAAAATGAAGAACATGTGACCGCTGAAGATGCCGACCGATGCATGAGTATTATAGCACACTGTGTGCTTAGTGCTCAGATTGTGCGAGATAAGAAAAATCAGCGCCACAACCTCTTCCACATCAAAGGTGTCGTGAAGGAGCGTTCGGTTCATATAATCATTGATGGAGGAAGTTGCAATAACTTAGCAAGCATCGACATGGTGGAGAAGCTCAGTCTACCTACACGGCCACATCCATATCCTTATTACATTCAATGGTTCAATGATGGCGGCAAAGTAAAGGTAACACGCATGGTGAGAGTAGTAACACCGTTGATGAGTACTATCAAGACCTTCAATATTACTTATTTTGTTGTAATATTAATGAAAGTGAGGAAGCTACTCTTAATATATTTTGAAAAGGTTTGAACCTTGATATTCAGGACGATCTTATGCATAAGGACTGATTTTCTATCAATTGTTTGTTTCGCCTTGCTTGCAAAGCTAAACAGGTGATCAAGAGATGGATAAATGAGGCTAATAAACACAAGGTACAAGTTCCCATGTTGCAACCTACTAAAGGTACTAGTCCCAATGCTCCCCGTGATGAACTCTACTTGTCCACTACTCATGCTATTTTAGAGCAACCTAGAGTGGAACGGTTTGTTACTTTGCCTTTACCATAAGTTGAGAATGATGTTTGTAAAGAATTACGTAATGCTCCTTGTGATAAGCAAGTGTTGTGTGATAACGCTTCACTCATATCTACACAACTAGATGATGAACATGCTACTTGTGTTTTAGAATCACATGTTAGTGCTCAAATTAGTATTCCATGTGCTGAAATTATTACTAGCCCTCATGAGAAATTGATTAAACATGCTGAAATTGTTTCCTAAGAATCACATGATAAGTTTTCTAGAACCAATGCACTACTTGATGATTTGAGCTTGCCATTTGATCAAATAACTAAAATACCTACAGATATATGTGCACCATGTAAAACTCATGCTGATTTGGGTGCATCAAGCATTGATATGGACAAATGAATTCTGAAATTTTATATTTAGTTGTTTCTAATGTTCCTCTAGATGATAACTACACTGTTTTAGGCCTCCCAAATACTGATATTGACTCTACTGCTTCACGTGCTGAGAATGGTTGCTATGAGAGTCTAGCAGCACCAAAAGTTGAGCCTTGTGAATTGAATGATTCTGAGATAGGATGTGATAAGTTAGTAGCACCTGAAAAGGAACTTGATGCAATATTTTCTGATTTATTGTGCTATGTAAATCTTGACATTCCTATGCAATTGTCACATGCTCTAATGAAAGTTTCTGAACTACTAAGTTTACCTTCATGGAATTCCATCTATACTCCATGCAATCAAGTTTATGTGATTGGAGAATATAGTGTAGATTGTGGAATTTTAGTGCATAGCTTTTGCATCAACCGTGCTGAAATTGTTGATAAAGATATTCGTTCGACGATTATCATTTGCAATTGTTCATCTCATCAACTTTGTAATGTGAGAATTTCATTCAAAGACTTATGTTGCACGCTGCCACAAATTTTTGTGTTCCTCCACATCCTAAAATTCAGCATGCTAGTGATAATCTATTCATCTCTTTGAATGTACATTCGCATAATTTTTTATGGCACATATTTGAACAATATTATGATGAATGCTTCACATATGCTTGCAAAACTAGTTACAATACTTGTTGTATGGATAGTTTTGATAAGCTCATGATCACTTTTGCTAATGCTCATCACAAAGACAAGTTTTTCACTTATATTTGCAACTTGAGCTAAAATACTTGCTGGAAATTTAAGAATGATATGGCACTATACACGCTTTTGAAATCTACCATGAAGTATCACATTTTAATTCTGGTTTGGATGTAGTTGCTAACCACAAAGAGTTAACCGTGATTGATAGATATATATATGCTGCCTATACGTTTTCTTTGCTCTTTTATGATTTTCAGGTTATGCAAAGCCGAGAACGGCTTTGTTTTCAAGAAGGGGAGGATGATGAGGACATGACCACCATGGATACACCCACTGCCACCTCTATTTTCAGTATTTCAACTATATCCGTTGCTCGAGTTATAAAGAACAAATAGAGGTTCGTCAAGATCGTCAAGAACAAGCGAGGATTCAAGTTCAAGCTCTCGGGAAGAGGAAGAAATGAAGTTCATGTGTCTATGAAGATGTACCACATGAATTGGTGCCGTACAAGGAGTCTTCCCATGTCAGTTTTGGTCCAACAAGTGCTAGAGATAGAATTCCACAAGATCTGGACTCTGATTCGGATTGCTGAGACAGACCTGACTTTAAACGTCTTTATCTCGAGCATACGAACTCCGATTTGGGTGATCTTGGACTCTTTGGAAAGCTTATATCATGCTCTTTGCAACCTGTCTAACCTCATATCCAAATTTCTTACAAACCGATAGCAACAGCCAAAACAATCCAAGACTACCTGTGTAACAGATCACCTCTTGTCTTTATATACCCCCTAGGATTCTCTCTTTAGTTTTTGGGTTTCATTGAGTTATTTAGCTACTGCTACATTATCGCATTTACAAGTCGTGTAGGACTACCGCCTTGTTTAAATCGCTAGTGGAATCCCAATATACTTTCTTCTATCTCTTGTGCCAATTTAATACTTGCAATTTTAGATTGCAATTTATTATAGTTCTTGCTGGTTCTTCGGTTGTTTGCACGAACTCGAACTTCGTTGTTCAGGTTGATCGTGCCTATGGCATGTGATGGTATAGTCGGATCGTCAAGGTCAAACTCCACCAAACCGTTAGCTATCTTCGTCTCACCGAAAGATCGGGCCGCTGTCTCATCATTCATTGTTAAGTCGATCATGCTTCTAGTAAGGTCGATAACGTCACGGAGTTGATTCAATGATTGTGAGTTACAATGATCGTCTTACAGTTATAGTCAGATTGCAAGAGTCGCCTCTACTAAATCAAAGTTATTCTTCTTATACAAAGTTCGGGAATTTCCATTATATTATTTGGCAGACGCATCAATCTGCTGCACGAGAGCAAGCAAGGGTGCTACTCCATTAACTGCTGATGATGCATATGGCCCTACTCGTATATTTCCCTCACAAGAACCCCATGATTTTTGAGAAGGTAGCATGTCTAGAATGAAGTAATTTCAGTGAAAACGATATGGGCCTTTTGGATCGCACGAATTTCACAATAAATAGTTTAATTTTCATAGCACATGTGAAAATTCCTTTGAATCGAATAGCCTCTATTTTTCCTTTCCGAAATGGTACAATTATTGTAAGATCCCAGCAGAACTCACATGTTCCAAACTGGGGTGTATAACATGAGTTGGAATATATCCCATCTACAAAAGACGGCTCAAACTAACCTAAACATGCCATGAGAGTAAACTTTAATTTCGAACACACCCAATACAACGGTTCGAGATATTTTCCTTCAAGGAGCAGACATCTCGGACGATTCTCCATCTATCAAAGAATTAGCTAGGCTAGGAAGGTTCCTATATGTAACCATGCTAACCAACATGGAGAGGGTGGGCCCAGCGACCTTCTCAAATTAAGGGGTTATGAGGTGGTTATTAAAGAACCTGTCCGCTGTCTCTCGAACTAAGGTATAATCCAAGCGGATACGATCGGATATTGTTTAAACCATATTTATTTTTATATTTTTTTGAATACGGCTTCAAAGCGGATAGTGAATATGAATACAAACACGGATAGTGTCGATCACGAATATGTTATGAATACCAATCAAATTTGGTACCGTGACAAGTATTTTGTCAGATATCATGTCAAAAATAAAATTCATACAACATGAACATGTTCTCACATAGAACAACCAACTAATGCATGTCCAAAATACATCAATATGTAGAATTTTAACAAGAAAATTTAACTGGCAGTCAAATTAACACTAGTTCAACAAATCCATCGATAAACGACAATAGTATAACATAACACATGGAGTCATTTCAGGAAGTTTTAATAGGCTCTACCAATTTAGTATAATTTTTTTATCTTTTGTGAAAAATGAACACAAGGGAGGAGAAGGGATTATATTCATTACCGGTTAGTAATTCAGATAGTTGATACATATAGAAAAAGTAATTCAGATAATATCCGGATACTATCCAAGGACTATCAGAATAATATCGAATACAATTGGATACTACTCGTACCATATTCATATCTCTATCTGAAATATACTATCCGCATTTGATACAGTATTCGATAGATATCTGAAAAATCTATCCGAGTGTTATCCGAGAGATTTGGTTGGTTATACGACCGAATACTATCCGAACCGATTACAACCTTACTAGGAACCCAGCTTACAAAGATATTTCTCTCCGGAGGCCCCAGTCTCCCCATGTTCCATATAAGAAAGGAGTTAAAAGGCAGAAAGATGCATCTAGGAAATTCATGAATGAAAAGGGAGCTCCCTTCGTGGACCATGATAACATCACATCAAAATGAACTATTGTCATTCCCCTAACTTTCGCTCGGCTGACGGGGCCTGAATTCCCTCTTCAAATGCTCACTTGGTATTCACTCACTTTCACAGGTAAGGATCAACCATCATCTTTGGTAGATATAGTTCCCCGTTGCGAAGCAGGCACATATCAATCTCAGAATAGACGCAGCCTGGTGGTGCAGGCCAAAGTGTCTATTCCTATCCACTCGAATTCTATCAATATTTGATTGATAAAGGCGTAACGTCTGCCAGACATGAAGAAAAGAGCGTAAAAACTATTCTTCCATGAAGAATTGACTCTATAAAAAATAAAAACTTAGAGTTAGCCTTTTTATGCATGCTATAATTAGGGCTAAATCTTTGTGTAACCTTACCCTAAAAGAAATTTCCAATATCTACTTTGGATGATCTCTTCGACGGTCCGAACAGGCCATAGAGATCCGAAGGTCCATCTGTGTGCAGGACGCCACAACTAAAACGTGACACATACGACTAGCACACGTACACATGTAACAAACATAAGCACTTAGCTTCCGTAGGATGCCATCTAATTCAAGTATTCAACCCATGCTTTATTATGTGCTAACACTGGCCCAAGTGCTCATCGGCAATAGTAACACCTCGTAAGTAAGGAAATGACATTGTGCATACCTGAAGGCGCCAACGGGCTTAATGAGGACATGGCCCCCATGGATATACCCACTGCCACCTCTATTTCCACTACTTCAAGTACATCAGCTTTTCGAGCTATAAAGAATAAACGACGATTCGTCAAGATCGTCAAGAATAAGCGAGGATTCAAGTTCAAGCTCTCGGGAGGAGGAAGGAATGGAGTTCATGTGTCTATGAAGATGTCCCCACATGAATTGATGTTGTACAAGAAGTCTTTCCACGTCACTTTTGGTCCAAGAAGTGCTAGAGATAGAGTCTCACAAGATCTGGACTTTGATTCAGATTGCTGAGACAGCCCCGACTTCAAACGTTTTTATCTCGAGCATACGGACTCTGATTTGGGTGATCTTAGACTTTCTGAAAAGCTTATGTTGTGCTGTTTCCAACCTGTCCAACCCCATATTCAAATTCCTTACGAGCCAATTGCAACAGCCAAAACAATCTAAAACTGCATCTGTAATAGATCACCTCTTGTCTTTCTATACCCCCTAGGATTCTCTCTTTAGTTTTGGGTTTCATTGAGTTGTTTAGCTACTGCTGTATTATCGCATCTACAAGTCGTGTAGGACTACCGTCTTGTTTAGATCTCCAGTGGAATCCTAATATACTTTCTTCTATCTCTTGTGCCAATTTAATACTCACAATTTCAGATTGTAATTTATCATAGTTTTTGCTGGTTCTTTGGTTGCTTGCAGGAATTCAAACTTCATTGTTCAAGTTGATCGTGCCTACGGTAAGGTCAATAACCATCAGAGGTTGGTTTAGCGATTGCTAAGGCGTACCGTCGCATACGGTATAGTCGGATCATCAAGGTCAAACACCACCAAACCGTTAGCTACCTTCGTCTCACCGAAAGATCAGGCCACCGTCTCATCAAGTGGTATCAGAGCTCAAGTTGCTCGATGAGAAATTTACTGTTTTCGTAGTTAGATCTGTTTTTACCTATTGTCCAGAAAAAGCCTACAAAAAATAGTAGATTGGTTTCCCCACTGTCCAAACCGCTTCGAGCCATTTCATCTTTCTTTTCAGTATTTTTGCATTGTTGAATTTTTGTTGCATTGTCATGTCACACTGCTAGTCATAGTTAGATCCGGTGTCTAGTTAATCGTTTCTTGCATCTTGCTACCATTGCCACCACCAGCATCTCTTTGGGATTGTTCGATTGGTTCGGGGAAAAAAATAGAGATCAATTCCATATCTGTTACGGATAGAGTCTAGGGCAAACACAACTAGTAGTAGTTTCCGAACTCAAAAAAAATCAAGGGAGATGTATGTGCTGATTCTGCCCCAAAGGCTTCAGTTTTTTCCGGGCATCCAAACTCCCAGTAGAAGCCACCAAAGTCCTACCACGGCAAGAAAAGCAGCAGATTTTGCTGCCGCGGCAGAGAATAGCTCTTTCCCAGAGGCTCTAACTTTTCCGAAAGCTCTGACTTTTCTGGAGGAATCGACTTTCCCTCCGACTTCCATCTCGTGCAGGAACAGAAGGTGAATTCGGATCTTCCGAGTTCAATCCCCGAGGCTCCAGGAACGTTCGCACTTTCCAAAGGCTAAGCTCGGTTCCTCTAAGTTCAATTCCCGGAGGCTCCGACTTTTCCGGAAGCTCCGACATTTCCGGAGGAATCGACTTTCCCTCCGACTTCCCATCTCGTGCGGGAACAGAAGGTGAATTCGGATCTTCCGAGTTCAATCCCGGAGGCTCCGGAAACGTTCGCACTTTCCAGAGGATGACTGCGCATTCCAAGAAGCTAATCTTGGAACCTCCGACTTCAGTCCCGGAGGCTCCGAGGTCATCTGCCTGTTTCCAGCAACTAATATCGGTTCCTCTGAGTTCTATCCCCAAGGCTCCAAGGACAACTGCATGTTCCCAGAGGTAACTCTCCGAATCTCCGAATTCTATTTCCCGGAGGTTCTGATTTCAGTTCCGTGAGTAAGTGGCAAGCGTTGTGCTGATTTCTGCTACCATTTTTGGTGACTGCTGTTCTGATTGGTTCTAATTGAGTGGGTTCCTGAGATTAAAAAAATAAAAAAATAAAAAAAATCTCAGAGATCTTTTGCCACTCATCTTTTGCAGCCTCAGTACCTTATCTTTGGGATACTTCCACTACTATCTTTTTGAGCTTCACTTATATCTTTTAGGCGTTGATTGTCTAGTACTCGGTCTAGGCTAGGATCAGCAACATCGACTAGTACTTTGAGCACTTATTCAACTTGCATTTGCTGAATTGATTTTTGCTATTCCTTACTACCATATTGAAGCCATCCAAACTCCACCTTCTTTATATTGTACTTTGTTCGATCACCTTGGTAATCGCTATACTAATCTTTTGATCATCTTTGACACTGCTAAAGGCCGATAACCACTACAGCACGGTAAGAACAGGTAAGAGCTTGGTATTTGCTACAAAATTGTTGAGATTCCTTCCACCCCACACCCCACATTCTAGTAGTTGGTAGGAACATATACTTATCTTCCACTAACAATGACAGGTTCTGGAGTAATTAGTTTTTGGGCTAGATCTAGTGGGAGATGTGCCATACCCTGAGGCGCGCATTTCTTCATCACCAACACGGCGAGTACGACTACCTCTACGAAAAGTACCACAACGTGAAAAGGTACATGATCATATTGTATCCATGCCAATATTTGAGGGTTGTAATAGGCCTGATTTCTATCTCGATTGGGAATTCAGACTCAATGAAATATTTATTAGCCATGTCTTTCCTAAGCATAAGCAAGTATGGGCTGCTGTTAGTACATTCACTGATTTTCCTTCTATTTAGTGGGATGAATATTTTCGATTATACCCTGATTACATACCTTCTACTTGGGATGATTTAAAACTTGCTATGAGATATAGATTCGTACCGTAACATGCTACGAAAATTGCAAAATTTACAACAAGGTTGTGATACCGTGGAAGAATACTATAATATTTTACAAAGTACTTTGTTCCGCTGTGATATAGAAGAATGTGAAGAAGCTACAATGAATAGATTTGTGAGAGGCTTGAACCGTGATATTCAAGATATACTTGTGCATAAAGAATATTATTCTATCAATCGTTTGTTTTGTCTTACTTGCAAAGCTAAACAGGAAATAAAGAGACGGATACATGAGGCAAGCAAACACCCAGTACAAGTCCCTACATCACAAGTTGCTTCAATTGAGCCTTCTACTGCTCCACCAACGTTTGTTGCCGCACCTACTGATGTGAGAGTCACACCGTCTCGCTCTTGTGACTCATCACCCCTGATAGTACCTACATTACCTGAGTCGAGCCTGCAAGGTAAATGTACCACTTCCATCGCTCCACATGAGATTGAAGTATGCCCCGATAAATTAAATACTTCATGTGTTGAATGAAATGAATCGCCCGTTGTTTTGATTGTTGACGATTGTTTTGCTGATTTGAGCTTGCCCTGTGATCAAATAAATGAAATACCTGCTGATATATGTGCACCATGTGAAACTCATGTTTTATATACTAATTTGGGTGCACAAAACATTGATATCGATAATATGAATTCTGAAATTTCAGATTTGGTTGTGCCTAATGTTCCTCTTGATGATAACCTTATATTTTAGGCCTCCCAAATAGTGATATTGACTCTACTACTTTAGTTCCTTCACATGCTAAGAAAGATTGTTATGGTAGTCTAGCAGCGCCAAAAGTTGAGTCCTGTGAATTGAATGATACTGAGATGGATTGTGATAAGTTAGTAGCACCTGAAAAAGAACTTGATGCTATAATCTCTAATTTATTGTGCTATGTTAATTTTGACATGTCTATGCAATTGTCACACGCTCTAATGAAAGTTTCTGAACTTGTAAGTTTATCTTCGTGGAATTCCATCTATACCCCGTGCTATCAAATTAATGTGATTGGAGAATATGGTGTAGATTGTGCAATTTTAGTGCATAGCTTTTGCATCACCCGTGCTGAAATTATTGATAAACTTACTCGTTCCGACGATGATCATTTGTAATTGTTTATCTCGTCAATTTTACAATGTGAGAATTTAATTCAAAAACTTATGTTGCATGCTGCCACAAATTTTTGTGTTTCTCCACATCCTAAAATTTAGTATGCTAGTGATAATCATTTCATCTCTTTGAATGTACATTCACATAATTTTTGATGGCACATGCTTGAGCAATATTATGATGAATGCTTCACATATGTTTGCAAAAACTAGTTGCAATACTTTGTTGTATGGATAGTTTTGATAAGCTCATGATCCCTTTTACTAATGCTCATCACAAAGACAAGTTATTCACTTATATTTGCAACTTGAGTTGCAATACTTGATGGAAATCTAAGAATGATATGGCATTATACATACTTTTGAAATTTACCATGAAGTGTCACATTTTCAATTCTGGTTTGGATGTAATTGCTAACCACGCAGAGCTAACCATGATTGATAGATATATATATGCTGCCTACGCGCTTTCTTTGCTCTTAGATGGTTTTCAGCTTATGCAAAGCCGATGATGGCTTTATTTTCAAGGAAGGGAGGATGATGAGGAAGTGGCCCCTATGGATATACCCGTTGCCACCTCTACTTCCACTACTTCCACTACATCCGCTGCTCGAGCTATAAAGAACAAACGGAGGTTCGTCAAGATCGTCATGAATAAGCGAGGATTCAAGTTCAAACTCTCAGGAGGAGGAAGGAAGGGAGTTCATGTGTCCATGAAGATGTCCCCACATGAATTGGTGCTGTACAAGGAGTCTTCCCACGTCACTTTTGGTTCAAGAAGTGCTAGTCATAGTCCCACAAGATCTAGACTCTGATTCGGATTGCTGAGACAGTCCTGACTTCAAACGTCTTTATTTCGAGCATACGGACTCTGATTTGGGTGATCTTGGACTCTCTGGAAAGCTTATCTCGTGCTCTTTCTAACCTGTCCAACCCCATATCCAAATTCCTTATGAGCCAATCGCAACCACCAAAACAATCCTAGAGTGCCTCTGTAACAGATCACCTCTCGTCTTTATATACCCCTAAGATTCTCTCTTTAGTTTTTGGGTTTCATTGAGTTTTTTAGCTACTGCTACATTATCGCATCTACAAGCCGTGTAGGCCTACCGCCTTGTTTAGATTACCAGTGGAATCCCAATGTACTTTCTTCTATATCTTGTGTTAATTTAATACTTGCAATTTCAGATTGTAATTTATTATAGTTCTTGCTAGTTCTTCGATTGCTTACAGAAACTCGAACTTTATTGTTCAGATTGATCGTGCCCACCAAACCGTTAGCTACCTTTGTCTCACCGAAAGATCAGGCCACCATCTCATCTCATCAGGGCTCTATCACGTACTCATCATCTGCAGCAAGTAGCACATCGACCCCCTTCCACAAGACCATCAATCTAGACTTCTAGATTCACAGATCACAAAGTCCCGGCGGCTATTATCAATTGACAGGATCATCAACCCGAAGTTTCTTTGTCACATACATGAAAGATTATCACAATCTTCCCACATAAAAGAAAACTCACTTCACGAATAACAAGGAGTATTTACAAAGGCCACTGTCGGCGATATGGGGACCAGGGTCCCCTAAACCGCTAGCAAAGGCCCAACTTGACACCACGTTGCCAAGGACGTAGGGGTTAAGAGGAGGTGCTTGAGGGCCCACCCCGAGTACTGTTCCACTCGGCTAGTCGGGGGATGCCCCGAGTCGTCCCTTAAGGGTGCTTCCCGAAGCACCCAAGGCGACTTGGTCCCCGCTCAGGACGAGCCAAGCAGAAGTGCTCGGGGGCTCGCCCCGAGCACCCGAGAAGAAGTGCTCGGGGGCTCCCCCCGAGCACTCGAGGTGACTTGGCCCCCACTCGGGGCGCCGAGCGCCTCGTCTGGATGGTGGAGTGGCCTAGGGGGCGTGCTCGGGGGCCTCCAATCCCGGGAGCCCCAAGCACCCCTCGTGGGCCCCTCCTCAGTCTACATGGCCCGACAGGCGCATTTAATGCATGTGTCGGGCACATTAAATGTCTGTCTATCAGGCATTCCTACTCCAAGTCCTTGCGGACCAGAGGCGGAGTCCTGACCGGTTCCCATCCCCCTAAGTGATAAGCCCTATCAGCTATCAGTCTTGGAGGGGATGGAGAGATCTGACACCTTTTTGACTTTGAGGGCGTGCCGCCACGCGCCCATACGCGTGCCCTCTGCACCTGGTCCATGGGGCCCAGGTAGTTGCAGCGTAGCTCATGTCAGGAGACGTCAAGTCTTCACCTCCTGACACGGCCTCATTATGATGATCCAGTTTCCAGCCAAGGCGTGACCGGCACTGTTCCACTATAGCGAATATCAACCACCGGCGTGGCATGCCCACGCCTTATGCGTCAGCAACAAGCATTATTGCAATGTATTTACCTTTCGGCCACGGTGGTGACCCCCGGATATATAAGGGGAGAGCCGAGGCCATGAAAAGGGGGATCGATTATTAGACAACACAACCCTAAACATCCGAACCCTAGAAGAAGAAGAACAGGAGCATCTATGCTGCTAGTTCATTGTAATCACTCCACATATTCTCAAATACACAAGAAGCAGGATGTAGGGTTTTACACCTAGAAGGTGGCCTGAACCTGGATAAATCATCGTGTGATTTCTAGTCTCACATCCTGCCAAGCTCTAGCTCCGGTGTAGCTCCGTAGATCTGCGCCTCCCCGGCCGAATCCCAAAGGGGGTCCATCCGGACCACCGATACCGGCGTTTGTACGTCGACATCTGGCGCGCCAGGTAGGGGCGGCCAAATTCTCGAAATTGCGCCGCTCATGGCAGGCCAGCAATCATCTTCCCAGCAGCGGGGACGACTGCAGCCATCCGCTTCAACGCGTTCGGCGCCCTCACGAGTGCAGGGTGCCATGCCGTGCCCAGCGGAACCGCAGCGGCAGCCGCTGCGTTGTCACTATTGCGGCACCCAGCGGGCGAAGGCGGATCGCATGCTGATGCAGCCTTCGTCGAACTTTGTCGAGCCACCGATACCGGCGTTTGTACGTCGACAGCCACTCTATTCTTCGTACAAGTAAAAATAGTGCAAGGTACATGCTTGATTAATTCATTCCATAAGCAGTAGATCAATATGAAATGCAAATATATGGAACAATATGGCACTTGACGAAAATACTTCATAATCAACCAAGTCTTTAGCTAGACCCTTGTGCTTTAGAATTATATCATCAGTGGATGTAAGTAACGTATAACTTTTTGGTGCTAAGAAGTATGCATTCTTTACAATGTGCTCCTGTTTTAACTTACCCAATTCCATAGATGAGATTTCATCTTCAGGAAGAGGATTTCCTAGAATAGCGGAGTCTGTATCTATGTAGTAACAGTCAGGTCTGCTAATGTATTGGTACATATGAATATGAGCACATGCTGTAATAGCCGCTGAGATTTTCACAGCTGTGTTAGTAGGAAGATTCCAGTCAGATGAGTTGTCAACATGTCCTGTTTTGCTATTATAATTGACCATATAGTAATGATTGCTTAGCATGTCACCTGAGATCAAATTAGAGTTCTGTATCAAATACTCATATCGTTCCTTTTTGCATACCTCCGTTATAGTACTTTCCGGATTTATACCAAATCTACCGTATAGCAAGTTCATGAGAATCTTGTAAACATATGCCATAGCATCGTCACCACTTTTCTTAGCTTCTTGTCTGCTGGCGAAGAGGTCTGACACAAAGCTTTCGAAAGGACTAATCATCTCCTCAAACAAGTAACCCCTGAGTGGTATAATCTGGTAACCCAAATCGCGGGCATACTTCAGCTCTTCGCTGTAATATACACCCACAAATTTCCCCGTTGAGAAAAGTAGTGTATTATTTTTCTTTTTGTATGGCAAGAATGGGTGAGTAATAGTAGTAGGACAAACAACAAAAGTCTCAATAAACCCAAACATATCATCCAATTCCAGGCCTTCCAAATTACCATGCCAGACAGGTTTTCCACCGGGCATAGCAAATGTTTTCATTACATATGGATATAAAGAGTTGACATCATAATAATAAAGATTTTCACCATATGGCTTGTAAGAATCAGCATGACCTCCATAGTAACCACGCCGAATGAATGCATCCTGGTTACTACTTGGAATATAGATAGGGCTATCATTTTGATCGTAATAATTCATTCGATATATTCTCATTGCTAGCGATGACAATGTCAAACATTGCCCGATATCCACATTGTATTTTGTCCAATAAATTTCTTGAGCCCGAAGCATCACACCAGCTAAAAGACGGATATCTTGTTCCATATAATCCAACAAGTGGGCCCTATTATCCTTCAGAGAAGACACTTGAACCTCGTCATGTGCTATTGACCCTTTTGAACCTAAGTGCGGACATAAAGTCTTAGCCAATGTTTCTAGACTATTAGGGAGTAGAGTGTAGGAATCTCGTAGATGGAACAACAATTTATTCCGCCCAGATGGAGTAATCCTAGAAACAGATAACTGGTAAAGCTTATTGTTCCTCATCAGAGGTTTGATGGAGTACTCGACCATATGAGTTGCTAAAAACTTCATTAAGAGAATACCATCGAATCGTGAGAAATTGTGAAAGTAAACGGTTTTCACGTCATTGTGTTTAGATACCAGTTGGGCTATACGCTCTATAAATTCTACCAACATTTTTGTAGTACTTTCTTCAAAGGAAGGTAATATAAAATTATATTCCTCACTAAAATATGTGTCTATTTGATCATCTATGGTGGCCACCTCATCCCCCGGATGAACCAGTAAGAACCCAGCTGCATAAGGTACATGCACATTATTTACTAAGTCTCTATATCGGCTACTATGAATGGAAGACATTTCACTCTATTCTGCTTCAAAGCCGTGATACACTCTGGGTGTTTTCTACGATTCCTACCCATAGCTCTAGCTTTAAGTTCTTGTGGTTCACCACTACCTATGCCAGATTATACACCCTTTAATAAATTCTTATCGTATTCTCCAGCTTTTTGAATTATTAGCTTCTCAATCACAATGCATTCCCACTTGAATCTTCCAATGGAATAGCATTACCTATAATAAAGGAGACAAGTTCTCCTCTTGAGCTTATCATGTTTTACCCAATAGTAAACTTAGCATATTTAAATCGTGTATTGTTCAGAACAATATGTCGTGGAACAATATGTCGTGGATCTTAAGGGAAATAAAATGAACAGCGGAATGGGATCTTAAATCATCAGCTGGCTATACCAGCCGACGCGAGAAATACAGAAGTAAATAATAACATCAACTTAAGAGACGTTCTGGAATCGCAGAAATTAGACGCCGCCGGTGCAGAGTCCTGTCACATTCTTCACAACCGGGAGGATCACCTCCCCATGCATGCTTCATCTCCACGCACATGCCAAGCTCATACACATTACGTATATGTACACACCCACTTCTTGATCCATTATTCCTTGGTAATTTGTCTTGATCTGTTCTTCATCCTCATCATCCGTCATCTGAAACCCCAAAACAAATCCACCTTCTTTGCCTCCCTCGCTCCCTCGCTCCCTCCCCTCCAACATCCAAGAATATTCACATAAGGAAGAACATATGTACAAGGATTACGATTATCGTAGAAACAAGAAAAGAAGTTTTTTGATTTTTGGGGATTTTTCTTCTCCTCCTCCTCTTCATGCATCCTGGCTTCCACTTGAGTACTTGTGACTTACCATGGGTACTATTCACAACATGACAAGAACCACCGGTATTATCTTGGCAAAGATCTCATTGGCCAGTGACTGACCTGACCACCTTTGTTCTCCCAGCCTTATGCGTGGTTGCTTATTAGTTGATGAGATCGGAGACCCAACCTACGTCGGGAGCGCCGGCTGTTGCGCCTCCTGAGGTCAAGGTGGTGCCGGTGTCGCAGGAGACGGCGGCTTCTTTACTGAGCCTCTCAAACACCTTCGCTCGGAGGGCTCTCCCGGACTCCACCCTCTCCACGGGCTCCTCTTCCGCGATGAGCCCGAGGTCGAGCGGTTCCACGGTCACGGTGGAGCCGGAGGCGGCGGTTACCGTCACCAAGGAGGGTCTGGTCGGTGTGGACGGCAGGCTGTACAGCCCGGCAGGGGACTTGGGTGACCCGAAGGCTGCTGAGGGGTAGCCGGCCAAGAACGACGCGCCGGACGGCGCCGACCTCGGCGAGCCGAGGCGGAGCTGCCGGAGCGAGGTCAGCACGTCATTGACTGGCGACCCGACCCCAGGCCAAGAACCGCGGCGGAGCCCGCCGGCGGCGTCCGGCGACATTGGCGGGGAGTCTGACGGCGGCGTCCTGGGCGGCGAGACGAGCGTGCTGGTCGGCGACGAAGACATGATGCTCTTGCTGAGGTAGCTGTCGAATGCCTGGCGTCGGAGCGGCGAGCCGTCGTAGGACTCAGCGAGCGGGGACGAGGCCGCGCTCCTCGGGCTGGACCCCTGCCCGTGCTGCTGCGGCGGCGGCAGGACGCGAAGCTGGTCCGGCGTGTGCGCGAAGAAGCAGACCCGACGGCGGCAGGCGGTGCCGTCCTTGCAGGCCTGCGTCCGGTAGCGCGCCGGGTGGAGCCAGCACTCGAACACCCCGTGTGCGAACTCGCAGGCGTCGCCGCGCTTGCACCCTCCCTTGCGGAAGTCCGGGCACGCCGTGCCGGAGTAGCAGTACCGCCTTGGGTCCCTCCGCCGCGCCTTCTCCCCTGGGTGCGCGAACGGGCAGTGGGTCCAGTCGTGGCTCCGCCCGCGCGCGCACCGCCGCACCTTGAACTCGTACATCCGGAACTCGTCGCACGCGTACGCGTCCACCGCCGCGGTGTCCTCGTCGTCCTCTCCCGCTCCTCCCGCCACCGCCACCGCCGCCGCCTCGTTCGATGGCAGGTAATGCCGCAGCGCGGACAGGAGGTACGGCGCCACGTCGTCCCCGGTGCCTCCCTCCGGCGCCATGTGCTGCCACGGCGGCGCGTGCGCTCCCTCTCCCATCATCATCATGGCTGCACCACCCTCACCGCCGCTCACTCTCACCCTCACGTGTCTTCCTTTCTTTTTCTTCTCGAGCTGTTGTGGTGTATGGCTGTGGTGTCGTGAAACTTCTTGCTCGGCTCAGCCGTGGACGGGGAAGAGGAGGCGAAGCGGAGGTCTGGTTTATAAACTGGTCTTGTAACCACGGTTACCCATCGGGCAGTGCACTCGTAACCCGTGTCCCTCGGCTTAACCGGGGTTAACTTAACCACGGTGAAGTAACCAAGCGTGTCCTGCGGGAGAGCTCACGCCGTTTGACCTCGGTGTCGTTTGTGGCGGGTAGGCCGCTGGTCGGGCAGGCACTGTTGTTAGGCTGACACGTAGGGTCGTGAAGACCGTGGGGTCCACCTGTCCGTGCGACGTGGAGCTAAAGAAGAGAACGAGGCGACACGTGGAGTAAGGGCATGGGACGTGCCGGACATGCGCATGGGCGCATGGCGAGGTGGAGCGCGGGTGCGCCTGCTCCAGGACACGTCGTTCGGGGATGGGCTTGTGGGCTGCGGAGGCGGAGAGCCCAAAGGTATAACTGCTACGCGCACTGGGGAGCAGTCCAACGAGAACTAATCCCAGATCGGAATCCTAACGGTCTAACGGAGAGAAAAAAGGAAGAAAGCAGTCACCACTTTTTAGCCGTGTTTCCACCGGTTTCTCTCGTCTCCGGTAGCTGATCAAGCATCAGGAGACGACGAAAACCAAAGATTAATATTTGGTATGAGGTTTTTACTATATTAAGGTTGTGTGTTTCCATGACAAGATACCAACGAGTGACGTGGCGTACGAAATAAAGGGTACTTCAGTTTTATCCTTGTCTTGGTGTAGCCGTCACAGTGATGCCAGAGAGCTAGTGGTATTTTTATCCTGCAGATCGACAACTTCCAACCCGACGGATTATCGTCCGGCGCTCCGATTTGACTTGGAGATGGTGGTAACGGCGGTGTTTCGTTCTTCCATGCTCTCGGTCTTCTTCCACAATGATCCTGTATTTTGGGCTAGACGGCTCATGCAGCTCTTTAAAATTTCTAAGATTAGTCAGGCGTGTGCATATTTTGTTTTCTACGGTTTTTTTTATCAGAGGCAGGAAAGAACTCCATGACACGAAGGACAGAGTTAGGAACGACGATTTAGGATAACTTTTATAAAAAGTTTCTTTTTATCAAGAAGTTCTAGCGTTTATGTTTATTTTGACTCTTTTACTGTCTTTTATTTGGTAAATAAATTTAGTACGGTGATAAAGAAAAGAGACGGTAAAGTTTAATGTAATGGCAATGGAACATGAAACATCGAATTTAAAGTGAAAAACTCCATAGATGGAGAAACAACCGTTTCTTAGTATGTAATTTTAGTTTTTCATGGCCTCTTGGTGCTCCATTTGTGTGTGGGACCATACTATTTTTTCACTTCCGTAGGGTACTTTAAAAGATGATGCTTGTTTGAAGTAGAATTAATTTAAATCCAGAATCCTAGTTTCAGGAGTTAATCATAGAACGACACACCCAAGCAGAACCATGCACCGGCGTCCACTTCAAGCCAACCGCCTAACACTCGAAATGATCAGACGGCCTACTCGTCGTTCATACTTGATACAGCCTCCCTGACAGGACAGCGATTTACATAAGAAGGAAGACAAGAAACTCAGGATTAGCTTGCCAGCCTATCCGTTGGAAAAACAGCTTAGATCTTCCATCAATTTGAGATATTTTTATCTCGAAGCTGCCATTCCCTACCTGCGCTTTTCTTTTTGAAAATAAAGGTGGATACATATATTCTATAATATTTTTCTTCAGAAGTAACTAACTATAAAATACATGAACTAAAAAACCTACAAGTAACTAGTAAACATGATTCTGTCACTAGCATATGTTACTTGTTTGAGTTAGCTGCCAACTTGAGATGGATGACGGCCGGAGGCGTTGTTTAGTTTCCAGAAAGGAAGAGTACGTTTCCAACCCGTCGAGCCGCTCAGGTGAATCACGCTTCTTGTCAACCTCGGATCATCAGTAGAAGCACAGCATGCGCCTCCATAAATTGCGGCGACATGTATGTCTTGTCCGAAAAGGATAACCACTTCTGCAAGATCCTTGTAGACCATTTCTGCATTTATACGTGACGTACGTAACTCTAGTCATGTAGTACAAACACAGAAGATCCGAGTTAATTAGTCACTAACCACTCCCGTAACACCTTCCTTACGCCACACTCAATCAAATCAAACGATCAATCACACCCCTTGATTACGCAAGTACACACCAAATGTGTAGGCGTGTAGCTAGCTGCACGCGCCTGGCACGTATACCGCATAGCGTGGCAACAAGCTAGACTAAGATCGACCGACCGGACCCGACGGGCCGGGACGGGACCAACTAAAACTGTGCAACATTGTTCCATGCCGTGTCGGCCTGCGGGGCCTCGATCGGGTTAGGGGACACGTGGAGGTACGACCGGTGGTCGCGAGTCTGCGTCGTCGGTACGTGAAGGGTGCAGTGCACCCACGTCCTGGCGTTGATGGCCGTGGAGTTGGATCGATCTGTTCCGTGCAAATGTGCAGTGCACCCGCCAGCGCGCGGATTCATGCATGCATATGGATCAGGCTCGATCAGTGATGAGCTAAGCGGTCAGGCTCTCCGTCTTCCACCCATTCCATCCAGCTATGTTCCGTTGTTGCATTATGTGGTTTCCGATCTAGTGCTGTCAATCTAGCGACTATCGAAAATGCTTGTCTGCCCCCTCCGAGTCACACAAAAATGGTATAAAATTTGTGCTAATTAGCTAATAGAAACGGTTGGAGTCATTGTAGCTATATGTTAGTGAGTGGTAGAACTGATCCATTAATCACTCAATTGTTTCAGTTGCTGAGCAAAAGGTCGACAATTGTGGTTATTGGCAGCGCGGCGGGTGCATCCCTGCTTACCAGGCAACAAGCCGCATCAAGCCCAGGCTTTGTTGTATCTCACTCACGCGAATATTTCATTCTAGTGGTAGGCCACGACGTCTCTAGCGATTTTTATTCCGTCTAACTTCGCGATTTTAGCGTCGCGCGTAGACGTTCATGCTTAAGCGTAAAGTACGTAGATGTATCTCTATCTATAAAAGTTGCTAGGATTCTAGCTACATGATTGATCCACATGCCAATAAATTGGCTGTTGGATTCTGCTTCTCATCTCCCATGTGTACTGCATCCCCAACTCCCCGTCAATTCCGGACTCGAACGCCGCCACCCACCGCACACAGAGCAAGAAGGCCGAGGAAGAGCGCCATGATGGTGTTGGCGACCTCCTTAGCGCGGTTGGCATCGACGTGGGCGAGACGGAGGCCGAGCTCGGCGGCCGCGGCGGATGCAGTCAATCCCGTCGGGCCCGAGCCCTAGCTCCGCCCCTAACCCGCTGAAGAGCCTCACCGCCCCTTCCTCCCTCCGCCGCCGGTCTTCAGGGTGCAGTGCACGTCACCCTTCCGCCTTCAAGACAAGCGCCACCACTGTGAGCCCCGCGCCGTCGCCTTGCTCGAGAAGCTCACCGCCGCCGGTGGATGTGGTCAATCCCGTCCGGCCCGAGCCCAAGCTCCACCCCCAACCCGCGGAAGAACCTCGCCGCTCCTTCCTCCCTTCGTCGCCAGTCTTCGGGGCGCAGTGCACATCCGCGCTCCGCCTTCAAGCAGAGTGCCACCACTGTGAGCCCCGCGCCGTTGCCTCGGTCGAGAAGCTCGCCGCCGGCCGCCAATTGGAGCTCCAGCACAGACGCTTCGCCGTGCCCTCCGTCGTCTTTGCCTCAACACCAAGAACCCCACCACTTTCCCACCACTTTCCCAGCTCCAGTGCTAGATGCAAATGTTGGACATGTGGGAATAGCACCGGCAGTAGAGGTGTGATACTAAACTAAGCTGCTGCTCAAGAAGATTGTAGTGTTCCACGCTCATGTTGCAGGTATAATTTTTTCTCACTGGTTGATGTTACATTTGATTAGTCCACGTGGAATCAGCATCAACCGTAAGATATTAGCTGGATCTATTCCCAACTGTCCTATCCTCATACGAGAGCTACACCTCTTTTTATTTTTTGGAAAAACTCTTTCTGAATATGCTCTGGAATCATCTAGTAATTTCTACTTTAACCTTATATCTTCTCTTCCCTGTTTATTTAACCCCCTCTCCTTCACAACGTTTTCAACAGGTTGAAAACAAGAAGAAAAAGACATCACCATTCTTCCATAGCTAAAGCGACAAGTTGTCCAAGGTAAATCATCAAAGTCTAAGAATTGTCTGTTTTGCTTTTTTTATTAGGCTTGAAGATCCAACCAGCTTTAAGGTTCTACCTACTTCTTACATTCTTTTCATATATTGCGATAATTAATGCTTTCTTAGATAGAATCTAAAAATCTCTCACTATTGCTTTTTAGTTGAGATAATTTCCTGCTGGCATCAACTTTCCTCATTAGCATTTGCAAGAAAAGAAAAATAGTAATTTTATAATACCTAACCTTCAGTCGAACTGCATAAATAAAAAAGGTTGCATACCTCAATGGCATTATCTTTGTGCTCTAAACTTTGATCTTTCTCTACAGGAAACTGAACACCATTAATAATTAATAAAATTAGGTAAACTTGATTTGATTATTCACAAATACATATTACTACTATCTTCAATGTATTTTCTACGTACTCATATATTATCTTAAAAGCTAAGAAGAGGATTAAAATGGCCAATTTTATTTATGAACTTTCATTGAGTTATATTTGGAAAAAGAATGTAACTATTTGTGTTTGAATTTTAGAATACCTGACCATAAAACATTTAACTAATCAACATTTGACTTTCGTAAGTACTTTTCTTGAACTTTATGTGATCATTGGCTGCATCGTGGGTTGGTTTTGGATTTGGTTGTTATTATATTCAGTCGCCAAACTTTTGTTCTACGGTCAAAAATATGGAACTATACTTTCCTCTGAAACATAATTATAGGTTTGTCGAGCTGATGAGGTGTCAAGAAAAAAAGGAGAAATTATATGAGGACATGGAATCGTGATAATCCATTTGATAGCTTTGAATTTTTTAGTTTGCGGTGTAGAATGTGGTGCAATTTAATCTCTGTTCAGTTGGACGAAAATTTTGGTATCATGCACTATTTACTATTTAATTTCAAGCCACTTCCTATTCTGTGAAAGGATACAGCTTCAGTTCGTTGCATCAGGCTGACACTATAGGTATTATCCTTAGTCTGCATTTGGACCAGCCTGCGTTGTTGGTTATGTTTACGGATTTGCTTCTCACCAGCTAATGGTGGATAATATCAAACTGAAGCGCACCACCTTGCTTAGTGTAATCGGTCAGATTGAAATTCTTTAGAAATACTCTATCCAGTTAGTTATTTTTACCTAGAGAATTACTGCAGATCCAAAGTGCAGCCTACTGGAACTTCTGGTTTGCTTCGTTGACTTAACAGTTACTCACTTAAATTCCTTTTGAGTTAACATAATCCTGGTTATGGTGTCACGCTATCGCGCGGGCCTTTGAGTAGTGTGATATATATTATAGCATATTGCAGTGTTGTATTTGTTGAAGTGTCATTGTTTGTTGTTTTTGAGAGATAGATGATTAGATGAATTAAAGCAACTAAATAGATACACATAGGTGCAAAATAACTGATACTTTTTAGTTCAAATAAAGTTTGTGACCAAAGGAAATATACTGTTCTTTTGAATATTTTTATTTCCAAACAAAATTTGAAGCTAGAGCCATTTTTTGAAGTGCAGCAGCCAGCCCATTCGTAGTACTTTGCAGTAGCTGAAGTGGATCCGTGCACAGCAGATACTAAATTGAAGATACAAGATCTTACCTAGATGTACGGAGCTAAGAAAAACAAGGATACGATATGTTTTTGCTACTTACTGTATTTCGTAATATGTTTTAAAAGTTCTACTTCATGCTATCAGCTTGAACTGTAAACTATGAACTGTGCAGCACTATTGTCGCTTTGATTAATTCTTATGCTCTGCATTGTCTGTAGATGTTCTGAAAAGAGGAGAAAAAATAGATTGTTACCTCTACTTTTGGCGAAGATAAACACCATCCATTCATTTTATTTTTGAAGTAGAAATTTTCATCATTGACCATCATTAATGATTAGTGAAATTAGCTGAACCTCATTGATATAAGATATACTATTTCGTAGTAGTGAAGGGTGGAGGAGTTAAATCGATTTGTAATTTCGTGACTTATCTCATCTGCAACACTATTGCTACTTTGATTAATGCTTATACTCTGCACTATTTATAGGTATTCTGAGAAAAGAAAAATTATATCTTCATCCCTACTTTTGGCCGAGGTAACCAGCACGCTTTCATTTTATTTAAAAGCATTATTATACAATGTCAAATAACTGTATATAAATTATAAAGAAACTGTTATTAAGAAAATAAAATATATGTAGTCTATGAATGCACCTACAATGACTATGATCACCGAAATGTATTCCTATACTTTTTTTTACAAGATCTACTATCATAAGATGCCATCCATCTTTCCATCTCTCGGTTGTTCTATCCAGCACAATAGCTTCCATAAAATGCAACTAATGTGCTTCACTATTATTATTCGTGTTTATGATGTAGGTATAAAAATTATCACTAGATCAATACGTATCATTATTAGTTCCAATGACAACGGGCTACGGCGCAATACCGACATGTATTTAATGAGTCAACAAAATGATAACATGAATACCGAACATGACCGTAAAAGAAAGAGTATGTTATGTTTATAATAATTTTAGTAATAAATAAATTACCTTACTTTTAGTACTTACTTTTATAATGTTATTAGGACAAGTACGTCATCCAACCACATGTCAAGAGCACCAAAAAATAGAACAGAGTAAACGTAGGTGCTTAGTGACGCAACAAAGTTTGTTAGCACAATCACGTCCAGGTCAATATACATTTTTACTTTGTTTAACAGAATATATACAAAATATACGGTTAGACTTCTTTTTTTTTGATGGTAACTTCACAGGCCTATATAATGATCTCGCTTTAAGTCCTTATGCACTACGTTTCACACATGACCATATTGAATACTTAAAAGGTATTTTTCTAAAGTATTTTAATATTGCACAAAGAAAATTTTCCAATTTATGTTTAGATAATTACAACATGTACTAACATATCATTTATTTGTTTATTTTCTCTAAAAAACTACGGCACACAGTATCTTATAAAGAAAGATCATATCATGGCAAACCAAATTATGAATGTACACACTGCGGTGCGATCTTTTGGTATCAAGAAAGAGTAAAATCACTATCTGCCAGTACAAAAAGTCGTATTATATATAATTAAAGGCAATCTAATACTGAACAAATTTTCACTCCACAGACAATAGATAAATTTATTAGTGCGAAAATTCCAGATGCATCTAAAGATTCACTAGGATATGCATTGGTTGCAGAACATATGATTCATGGACCTTGTGGCGATTTAAATCCCAATGCACCATGTATGAAAAATGGCAAATGCTCAAAGCATTATCCAAAAAATTTCAATGAAGAAACAACGATCGATGAAAATGGATTTTTCATATACAAAAGGTCTAATAATAATTGCTGCATTTATAAAAATAATATTCAAACTGATAATAGTTGGATTGTACCGTACAATATAGCTCTTCTAAAGAAATATCAAGCTCATATCAATGTTGAATGGGTTAATAAAATGATCATTGTTAAGTATCTATTTAAATATGTCACCAAGGGTCCTGACATAGCAAAAATTATCTTTGAAAGGCTTAAAAAAGATGAAGATGTACCGTTTGATAAAAGCACAAACTCTATAGATGAAATAAAGGAGTATTTGCGGTGCCGTTACATATGTGAACAAGATGCAATTTGGCGTGTCCTCGAGTATGATATACACAGTCATTTACCTCCTGTTGAACATTTACCCGTCCACATGCCTCAAATGAACAACATAACTTTCTGTGTTGATGTTGATTTATCAAAAGTTATAGCAAATCCTTTTCTTCAAAAGACCATGCTAACAGAATGGTTTACGGCAAATCAACACTTTCTGGAGGCACAATCCCTTACATATTGTGAATTCCCTAAGCAATGGTGTTGGGATCAAAAAAATCGAATATGGAGAAAAAGAACACACGGAAGAAAAATAGGACGACTTTATTTTGTTCACCCTTTTGAAGGAGACCGTTTTTACCTTAGAATATTACTAATGATTGTTAAAGGTGCTACAAGTTATGAAGATTTGAGATCCTATAACGGCGTCACATACAACTCTCTTAAAGAAGCTTGTGCTGCGCGTGGCCTATTAGGCGATGACAACGAATGGTATCGTGCTTTTAAAGAAGCAGCTACATGGGCAACACAAGTGCACCTCCGGAATTTATTTGTCACGATGGTTCTATTTTGTGGTATAGAAGAGGAATACTCTTTTTTCAAAAAAAATTGGAATTTTATGGCGGACGACTATAAATATAACCTTCAAAAATTATTTCCTGGTGCAGAACATGACGTAAAATTAGATGAATTAAGAGATATGCTCTTGATGAACTACAGATATTGTTTTCTAAGAGTGGCGCTACTATAAACTATTATAATATACCTCAAAAAACAAGCAGAAAAAATAATGATACATGTAACAGATTGGCAACCTCGCTGAAAAAGCAAATATATTACTTGAAAACCTAAACAACGAACAAAAAAAAGCATTTGACACTATTGTTAATTGTGTGCTATCTGATTCACCCGGGTTTTATTTCGTTTCTAGATATGGTGGCACTAGAAAAACATTTATATAGAATGCAATTGTTTCTTACTTAAGAGCTTGCAAGAAGATCGTGCTTACTGTTGCTTCTTCTGGAGTTGCATCATTATTATTGCCTGGGGGAAGGACAGCTCATTCACGTTTTAAGATCCCGGTAGACATTGATGAAACTAGCTTATGTGATATTAAAAGAGGGACACACTTTGCTGATTTAATAAAAGTTACATCATTAATTATTTGGGATGAAGCTCTCATGACAAATAGGACGTGTTTCGAAGCGCCTGATAGAACTTTAAGAGATGTTCTTGCTGTTAACAACCTAAATGCACATCTACTACCATTTGGAGGAAAAGTGGTCGTGCTTGGTGGCGATCTACGACAAATATTGCCAGTAATAAATGGAGGGACACGACACGAAATAACAAATGCAACAGTAGTAAAATCACCATTATGGAAGCACGTGCAAGTATTAGAATTAACCACTAACATGCGTTTAAATCAACCTAACATAAACAATTATGAGAAACTTGATATCGCTTCATTTAATCAATGGATTCTAGATTTAGGAAACGGTAATTACCCGCTACGAAAAAGGATGGTGAAGCTGAAGCGACATGGATCAACATACCTAACGAGTTTCTTATCCACACAAATGGACCAAAAATACTAGCTATTGTGCATACTATATACCCACATTTTATTAAAAATTACAAACATGCAAATTATATACGTGAGCGAGCGATTCTTACAACAACTAATGATATTGTTGATGATATTAACTCCTATATCTTATCATTAGTACCCGATGAGCCAAAAGATTATTTGAGCTGCGATTCGATCTGCAAATCATCTGACACATCAGAAAATGCTAATATACTCTATCCTGTTGAGTTTCTTAAATACATTGAATGCAAATAATTTTCCACAACATAAATTGGTTCTTAAAAAAGGCGTTCCTATTATGCTTTTGAGAAATCTGAACCAAAGCAATGGTCTGTGCAATGGGACATGACTTATTATTACTAATCTTGGGGAATCAATAATTGAGGCAGTTATCATAACTGGATCTAATATAGGAGAAAATGTATACATACCCAGAGTCACGTTAACAACTAAAGATTACAAATGGCCATTTATACTCCAACATCGACAATATCCTATTAAAGTTTGCTACGCAATGACATTAACAAAAGCCAAGGCCAAACTCTAAAGTCAGTTGGTCTTTATCTTAAAAAGCTAGTTTTTACTCATGGCCAGTTATACGTTGTTGTTTCAAGAGCCACATCAAAAAATGGTCTTAAAATACTTATTGAAAATAAGGATGGAACCCGTGGATCAAAAACAAAAAACATTGTGTACCATGAAATTTTAAAAGCAATGTGACAATTACTTTTTTACAATGTAACTATATGTATACATGTTACTATTCGTTGTAGATGTCGCTTCAGCTACTCTCAGAACTAACTATTGGATTCAAGTTTGTGACAATTTGTGTGCAGATATCAAGGATGTGGGACTTTTGTGGTGCCACCGATGAGGGACCTATCAAGCACACTGATCTCATTTTGATTGATGAAAAGATATTCAAGAACACACACACATAAATTATAAATGGATAAGACGTGCCTGCGTGTTACTTTGCTTTGTTACTTAGAAACGCTTCTCTACTTTGTTCTTAACCTGGTATGTGTTGGTAAAGTTGGGGATTTTTGGCCTGGCATTCTTCTTCACTTACAAACTGTTGCAATATGGTGGATTAAGCGTTGATATGATTCATGATATGGTGCATGTCAACACCTTAGATTGCTGAACCACAAACCTGTAGTTCCTTCTTGCTCTGGTTTTTGGTGAACCATCTATGGGTTCTAATGCACATGATTAATTCATTGCTTTTAGTTATTCCATATAGAAGTATCATTTTAGCAACACTGAGTTGATTGTAGAAAACGCTTTTTTCTTCTTTTCCTGAAGTCTAAATCTATATGGAAATACATATGTAGTTTTTACTGCAGCAATCTAAATAAAACCGTTTACATTAACAACAGGGCAACCATATGTATGCTGAAATTGGGAAAGATAATGTCGATGCTAAGAAGCCACTTCTCGAAGAGGGGAAAGTTTACATCATCAAAAATTTGGTGTTTGCAAAGATAGAGCAGATTACAAAGTAGTTGAAAATCCTTTTATGATCAAATTTACCCACCACACCATTATTGAAGAAAGAACAACTGTACCAGCTACCTTCCCGCTATACACCTTCAGCTTAATGCCTTTTGAAGCACTGTCGTCTTATGTAGATAACAAATCACGTTTTCTTGGTAAGTATGAAACTCACATCATACTTTATACTTTATTGATTAAAGTTATATGGCACTAACAAAATTTCCTGCTTCATAGATGTGATCGGTGCTATAGTGGCGGTTTTAGATGCTGAATGGGTACAATCTCCAGGAAGGAATACACCCTCACTTAAAAGAATTATCATGCTAAATATATTAGGTTGGTATTATAACAACAAAACCTCAATTACATATACACTCCTTTCTAAAAAAACATACAAATAATGGTAACTAATAAATTGTTGTATACAGTGAGAACTAACTAAAAATAACTCTATAGGGCCGTCGGGCAGAGCAATTTTATGGTGACAAGGTACATGAGATTGGACAAAACCAGCCAGTGATTGCTATCTTCGTTGGTTGTCTTATGAAGACCTATGGCGGTATATCTCTACACAACTTATGTACAAAATGCTATACTCTTTGTGTTTTTATGTACTATTAATGTTAATCATATTTTCTAGGTGAAGAAACACTTAGCGGCAATTCAGCCTGTCGCTGGTATATAAACGAGAATATTCCAGATATTCACAACTTTTATGAGTGGTACATTTTTGTAAAGACTCATCTAAAATAGCTATTTTTTATCATCTACTACAAATAATGCTAATAATATTAATAAAATTTGTCAAGTTTGGAAGAAGATTTTGAAAAAGTGAAAAAGGTTCCTCTTAATACTCGCGAACAACAACGTTCTATATTGGTGGATGAACTCCAGGAAAAAGAACTCATAGACCTGAAAGGCCTTGATCCTTACATTCATAAGGTTATTGTTTATCTAAACTCTGAATTTTTGCTGAATCAAGTATTTGCTGCAACAAGTAGTACACTAGCATTTGGCAAAACCACACTTACAAAACTCCAAAATATTGTTTAAGTACAATTACTATTTTTACTCTTAACTTTCACTTTTCAAAATACCGTAAGTGCAGAAGTAACATATGCTATCTATTTTTTATCCAGGATGATATTTACCTTACCACCATTACAGTAACAAGGCTTAGTCCAAACCAACAATGGTGGTTTGCGCAATGCAAAGGATGTGAGAAAGGAGCAAGACCTCAAAACAATACATACAAATGCAAACAAGGCTGCCAGACTACAGACATTAAATTCAAGTACCAACTCTTAAACTAAATCTACATATGATTCATTTGAAATTTTTTAATATGAACTTTGTTACTTAAATTCCATTAAAATATAGGAACAAACTATGCATAATGGGAATTGATGGAACAGCTAAACTGGAGTTTATTTTATTTGGTGAAAAATTGCACAGGAAATCATTAAAAGACCATTTCACCAATTGCAAGCAAAAAATGCATGCTGATTATGTTCCTGTTGAAATAAAAGATGTCATATCACAAAAATACTCTTTTGCTGTCAGTATCTCAACCAACAGCTACTACAACAAAGATCCATCATTTGAAGTCAAGAAAGTTATCTTTCAATTTGGAAAATCTATTATGCCAACATGTTTAAGTACTATTGGATCAAGCAGTATGCCTTACTCCAATCAAATCATTATCTATAGAGCAGCAATGCCCAAATAACCAAGAAAAGGCAAGATATTATCTGTATATTTACATTTTACTTTAATTGTAGAACTTGATCTAACATCACTATAATGTAGGACCCAAAGGCTGATAACCAACTAAGAGAAGCTAAAGGACCTTATCAGCGCAACACAGCTCACAAAAGACTCTTAGAGCTTTCTCAAGAAACTAAAAAGACTCTTAGAGCTTTCTCAAGAAACTAAAGATGAGAAGAACATCTCCCATAGTGAAGATAAGGGAGACGATACTGCTCCAATAGCTGATACTTTACCTCCACTTTGAGATAATAGGTTTGTTATTACATTTTAGACAAACATGCAATATCAAACAATCATGCTACTGACAAGTATGCTAAATAATTTATTCAATTCGAATAGCAAAACCTCAGAAGATATCGTTGCCAATGCTCAACCCTCCACAGGGAAAAATCCTCAAGTCAAAAAGGCTAAACACCACACAAATTAAGGTAAATATATTATCTCCTATGACCCTTCACTGCAAAATTAATAGCTTACATATAATTCATATTCTTATGGTTGGATTCACAACGGTCATAGAGACTATATATGCAATTTTTCCCTCATATGATAATACCAACTCCTATAAATAAGAAATCACACACTCTAGTAAAAAAGAAAGAAAAGCTTATTTAGATGTTAGAGCTAAATCTTCAGTCCCTTACAAAACTTTGCTCAGCATCGTCATACTCTAAGTACCTATATTGTTGTGAACATGCATGATCAATAGAGAACGATTGCATATAGTATTTTCAGACATATTAATTATGTTGCTTACATACAGAATCCAACTCTGCTTTGTAGCCTAAGTAAGAGTTATTTCTACCTTTCTCAACATATTTCCATCATAGCCTATATATGTAGCTGATGTGTCATTGTGTCATTGTGTCATTACACACTTTACGACAACTTGGGTCTCATAAAGTTCAGCCACCTCAACATCCTGATGGATCTTGCAAATGCTCAGGAGAGTCTTCCAAATGACTGCATCAGCCTCGAAAAGCATGGTGCTGATAAACTTTAGAGCTTCCTAGGGGCCCTTTGAGCGTCCTACTATATTTATCATGCAAGCAAAGTGCTCCAGTTGTGGTTCCAATTTGTAGCGGGTGGTTGTCTGATGGAAGTAGTGGCATCCATCATCCAGCAGCCCAACATGGTTGCATGCCCGAAGTACGGCAACGAAAGTTGCATGATTTGGCACCACATTCTCTGTTTGCATCCTCTCAAACATCTTGAGTGCTTCTACTCCTTGGCCATGGAGCACATAGCCACATATCATAGCATTCCATGACACAAAATCCTGTTTCTGTGCTTTTTCAAACATTAGCAGCGAGTCTGTGCTTTTCAAACATTAGCAGCGAGTCTGGCATGTCCCCACACTTCGCATACATGTCTATAAGAATGCTGGATATATATTCATCTCCCAGCATTTTTTGCTTGATTATCTGACCATGGATCTGTTTTCCAATCTCAATGGTAGCTAGGTTAGCACAAGTATCAAGAACAGTGGCATATGTGAAATGATCAGGCTTTAGTACCATATCTAACATCTGTGAGAAGAATTGCTAGGCATCCTCACTCTGTTTGTTCGGTGAAAATCCTGATATAATGGCATTCCATGAAACAAGTTCTTGCCTCCCAATTCTGCCATGAAGTTTCTGAGCGTTTCTGTAATCACAATGAAAAAAATAGAAATACTAATTTTAAGTAGTAGTTAATTATTTCAATGAAAATTTATAATACGTGCTCAATGTTTTAATGAAGAATCCACATTCTTATGTTTAGGTTCAGAACGCATCATATAGAAAATCTTCACATTCAAAAATATGGACATATTCCCTTTGATAAGGATTTGATCGTACGTTTTAGGTTAGTTTTTGATGCACACATGGATCAGGAAACTATTCAAATTTAGTCCCTTCGTGACTCATGATTTTTTTTTGACACACAAAGTGTAGCCGTGATTAGTGAACTTGCACATGTACAATTTTTTTTTCTTCCAAATCTGGTCATTGATTAGATATCAATGTTGCCTAATGGATTTAGGAGGATGAAGAGAACACGTACAAAGACTGAAAATGTGAAAGTTGAAAATCTTGGTTACAAAGTCATGAATATAGTGCACTCAACTACATCAGCAGTTAAGCTCAAGGAATAAGCATTGTGGTGCTTTCAATTTTAGCATTTTAGTTCTATCATTATAGCATAAATATCCCTTAATTGTATGAAAAAGTTCATATAAGGTTTGATTCTTTTTGTTGGCATTCGAAAATCTTGGTTACAAAGTCATGAATATAGTGCACTCAACTACGTCAATAGTTAAGCTCAAGCAATAAGCATTGTGGTGCTTTTAACTTTAGCATTTTAGTTCTATCATTATAGCATAAATATCCCTTAATTGTATGAAAAAGTTCATATAAGCTTTGATTCTTTTGTTGGCATTCTTATTTACTGCTAAAAGTGGAACTAGAAGGTTGAGGTTACTTTTAACAAAAACAAAAATTAGTTCGTATGATACCTATGTAACCTGTTGACTATTTGTGTTGTTCTTATAATCTTTTCTATTTCAATTGCTTCATACAATAGTTAAATTAAAATTGAAACAATCATCTCATAGTCTCAGGACATAACTTTCACCTATTGCTACTTTGAAACATATTAGTTATGTTGCTACTTTCTTTTAATGTGTTAAAAATAACACCTCCAACATATTTATTCCAAATTTGCAGGTCACTAGATGTCCAGGACAACAACAAACGTGCAAAACTTTGCCTAAAAGATTGGATGTATTTTGGGTACTCGATGATGTGAAAACATGGGTCTTTGTCAAAACCAAAAAACTATTTAAAATCTGGATGTATTTTGGACTAAGCTTATGTAATCTACCGTTAGAACTTTGCGTAAAACACTGAATGTATTTTGGGTACTTCATGAAGATAGAACCTGAAACAAAAAGACTATTTAAATTTCAGATGTATTTTTGGGTACATCTAAATAGTATGTATACAGTGAGTCCCACAGCGGCACATCGACCGCTGACCAAAGACCAACCAAAATCCCATGAGTCGATAGCCAACCAAGAAAACCAAGAGATTAAACATCCTCGAAGTAATCCTCGACCACTGGCTCACCTGCAATGATCTAGGAATATCCTAGGTGAGTACAAGGTACTCGCAAGACTTATTCGTGCTTGATTAGATGTCCTACACATACTAGTATAGCAGTAATAAAACATGGTGCATCTCGAGCTAGCAAGGTACAATCATACGAACATTGTACTAACAGAGGAAAGGTAACCATGGGAAGTAACTCACATTCAGATTTCATACATCTTAATGAATGATCATGATGGCACTCACTAGTTACATGTGCTCCTTAGTGCACAAGTGGCACTCACTTGCCATTTCCCAACCACTTGGGACAGTCCACACATCCACATTAACAGTGAGCCATCATGACAACACATTCACTTAATCTCTCGGATCGTTACCGGCAATCGATCACCCTGAGTGTAAAGAGTGCCTTATCCCTTGGAGGTTGCAAGGCTCCAAGGGTCTTAGACTTACCTCAACTACACCCCAGCCTCGATGTCGCTAACGTCCACGCGTGACAAGGGGAGTAATCACGATGGAGTCACCTCAGGGTTGGTATCGCGACAACACTCTCCTTACACCTGGTCACAACATGCATTCCAAATGATACCAACTTTATCCATCGGACACTTTCCCTTCGGCTCTCACATCTCACCTTAGTAGGTTCAAATATTTAGTGTATCAGTTTAATTTCAACCATAGCTAGACATAACTTACAGCACATCCTAACATGCTAGTTTAACCGAACTCGACCACAATTTCCGAACAACGGTCCACACATCAACATATAGATAAGTAAAGCAGGTAATCGACAATTAAACGATGCAACAAGCTCTGCTTGCCTTGCTCAAGTTGTTCCTGGTCTTGCGGTGAATCGTGAGCCTGGTGGTCTCCTTCTTCGAGCTCTGAGGGCAAGCAATGCGAATACCGGAAACAAAACGATAAATGAAAGTAATGAGTCCAGCATGTATGCGTGATGTTTGATGCTCAGTGCAAGAATCTAAAATGACGTAGGTAGGATAGAAATCTATAATAACAAGATTACGTTGGTTTGGATGGGTAGAGACGGGGTTATAAAACTAACAATGCATGCATGTCCGATTATCTTTGATTGCAAGTTCGGATGGAAAATTACTTTGCACATTAGATGGTCAGGGCCTACGATATTTGTGTTTTAGTAGAACTCTGCGATATGAAGTTAACGCCGCTAGAAGCATGCAATTTGGAGCTGTGGTCGTCAAGTTATGCATTATGGGAAATCGTCGTTCAAATGCGAGGCACTAATTCAAACTCAATGGGGCTCAGGTTTACATTTCAAATTTTGAAGTTTTGTTCTAGCCAAGTTGTAGGAAATTTCATAAGCTTTCCAACGATATAAAATTTGCTAAATTTGGATCTATGGTTGAAAAGTTACGGCGTTTAGAAATTTATCGAAAATCTAAACCAAACCCTAACCCTAATCCAGCGAGAACAAAAATGCTACACGTACCCGAGGAGTTACCCTAACTTCTACACGCACCCGATCTGGTGTACCCCGGATTTTCCACCCTTAATTGCCTCTCGTTGACGTGTGGGACCTGCAGGTGCACCCGTGGACAAATAAAAAGAGGCCACGTGGCCTCCTCACTCTCACTCCTCTCTCTCTCTCGGATCTGACCGGAGAAGGGGGGCCCGGCGGCGGCGCCTCTCGCCGGAGGCTCGTCGGAGAAGGCCCGAAGGCGAGCTAGGGCACGGCGAGGTCAGGGAAGGCGGCAGGAGCACGAGAGGCTCACCCCGAGTTCAATGCGGTATTCGGAGACAGCGGAGGCGGTCGGGACAAGGCCGGCGACGGTGAGGAACGACGGCGACAACCGGGGCAGCGCCGGGGTAGGTCCTCGGGCTCAGATCTGAAAAGGGGAGAAAAGGAGGTGGTTAGGGAGAAGGGAGGGAGCTCAAGGGCGAGGAAAAGGGGACCGGAGATGCACTGGAACGGTGGCGGGAGCTCGCCGGACTTGCGGTCGGAGGCGGAGACGAAGGCGACGAGGAGAAGCGCTCGGGCTCGGACCTGCGAAGAAAAGAGGATGGGGATGTGAGGACGGGAATGGGGGAGCTCGGGAACAAGGAAGAGGGGACGGGGAGCCACCGGAGAGGCGCCGATTTCTCATCGGAGTACCGGTCGGCGTTGGAGAAGAAGCGGCGGAGAGGGGCGCTTGGGCACCGGAGGGAGAGGGGGAGCTAGGGTTAGCGCAAAAGGGGAGAGGGCGAGGAGGCTGTCGGGACGGCCCTTAAATAGGGCAGCGGTGCTCGGACAGCCGGTGGGGCGCCGCCCACCATGGCTAACCGGCGGCGGCGACGTGGGAGGCGGGGCCTGACGCGTGGGCCCCGCGCGTCGGGAGGAGAGAGGAGGGGGAAAGAAGAGGTGCTGACGGGTGGGGTCGGGAGGTCAGAGAGAGAAGGGAGAGGGAGCGCGCGGGGGCTGGCGGGCTGGCCGAGTGGGCCCGCCGAGCAGGCCCCGGCCCAGATCCTTTTCTGAATTCTTTTTCTTTTTATTTTTCTTTTAAACCTGGGTAGAGGTACATATTAATTCATTTGAGGGTCTAAATGAACTCCAAATGTTTTGAAATTTTTACAGGACCTTTAAAATAGCACCTAGGACTTCCTGTAAAAAATTGAGATTATTTGGACACTGTTTGACCAGGTTTTGAATTCAAATTCAAATATTGCTTGAAAATGAGTTTGAACTGTAGCCAAGCCCTAAACTCCTCCAAAATTTTTGAAGTTTGGCATGGAGCTAACATTTCCATATTCATGGCTATTCCCAAGGTTTGGCAACTTTTTATGCATATTAACTTGCCCATTTACTTAACCCTAGTTTTTATCTCGTTAGGGTTTGAATTCGGAGTTTCCATTGAGCTATTATTTCATGTAACGTTTGGATCTCCCTTGGGAAGGTATTGTGAGTGAATGGTCCCAACCAAGGAACTCTAGACCTCATTCACCTAACATTGCGAAAATCCCTGGTTTGCTAACCCAAATAAGTTGATTGGTGTTTGCAAAATTCACCACCGAGGATGAGATATGTACGTATTCTATAAAATACAATCATATCATATTTAAGTTTAAATAAGGTGTGGGTGGGGATGATGGCATGTATGCATGAATGCAAAGCAGAAACCTAATCGTTGAATTTGGGTATTACAAAACCTACCCCCCTTCAAAAAAATCTTGACCCGAGATCTCTAACGGTCGGCAAACAAGGAAGGAAACTCGGTCTTGAGCCAATCTTCGCATTCCCACGTAGCTTCATCTTCTGTATGGTTGCTCCATTGGACCTTGAATAATTTGATGGCGCGATTCCGGGTTTTGCGCTTGGCCTCATCGAGAATGCACACCGGGTGTTCTCGATATGTAAGATCTTCATGTAGTACTTCCATCTCAGGGTTGATCTTCGTCTCGGGGACGCGATGGCAAGCTTTTAGCTGGGACACATGGAAGACATCATGCAACCGAGATAGCCCAGGAGGCAATTCCAATTGGTATGCGACGGTGCCTCGCTTGGCTAGGACTCGGTAGGGACCGATATAACGAGGAGCTAACTTTCCTTTCATTGCAAAGCGGCGGATACCTCTGAAGGGAGTGACCTTGAGATACACACTATCTCCAATCTGAAATGTAACTTCTCGGCGATGAGGATCGGCGTAGCTCTTTTTCCTAGACTGAGCTTCACGAAGACGTTCTCGTATGAGGTGAACTTGGTCCTCGGCTTCCTCAATTGCGTTTGGTCCAAAGAATTGCCTCTCGCCAGTCTCGGACCAGTTTAGTGGAGTCCTACATCTTCTTCCCTAGAGCACTTCAAAAGGGGCCATACTGAGGCTAGCTTGATAACTGTTGTTGTAGGCAAACTCCGCATATGGCATGCAGTCCTCCCAATTGGAACCAAGTGTGAGAACACAGGACCTCAACATGTCTTCAAGAATTTGGTTTGTCCGTTCAACCTGACCTCCGGTTTGAGGATGGAATGCAGTGCTAAAAGACAGAGAGGTTCCCATAGCCTCGTGTAAACATTTCCAGAACCGGCTGGTAAATTGGGTGCCTCGATCTGAAACGATCCTTACGGGAACACCATGGAGGCAAACGATTCGAGCGATATACAACTTTGCTAGGTGGCTCACTTTATGTGTAGTCTTCACGGGGATGAAGTGAGCGACCTTGGAAAGGCGATCCACAATCACCCATATGGCATCGTTGCCCTTCGGAGATTTCGGCAAACCTACTACAAAATCCATACCAATCTCTTCCCATTTCCACTCGGGAATAGGGAGTGACTGAAGCAGGCCCGCTGGTCTCTGATGTTCGGCCTTCACACGACGGCACACGTCGCACTCGGCAACATAGCAAGCGATCTCCCGCTTCATTCGGGTCCACCAAAATCGGCGATGAAGGTCTTGGTACATCTTAGTACTGCCAGGATGAATGGCCAACGGGGAGTTATGAGCTTCATGAAGAATTAGGTCCTTTAGTTGCTGATCCTTGGGCACCATGAGTCGTTTTCCGAACCAAAGAATTCCATTTTCATCTTCGGTGAAACTGGTGGTGGTACCATTCTTCACTTTCTCTTTTATCTTCTGCATCCCGACACTCTGTGCTTGTGCAGCCTTGACTTGATCTTCTAGGGTTGGTTTCACTTCTAACACAGCAAGAGAACCTTGCTCAACCATCTCCAGGTTGAGTCGCTGAAATTCCAAATAGAACGGTGGTTGATGCTCACGAATTGAGACATTGTTGCAATAGGCTTTCCGGCTAAGTGCGTCGGCGACGACGTTGGCCTTGCCGGGGGTATAATTCAAACCCAAATCATAGTCCTTAATGAGCTCAAGCCATCTCCTTTGGCGAAGATTCAGGTCTGGTTGGGTAAACAGGTACTTCAAACTTTTGTGGTCCGAATAGATTTCGCAACGGTTACCGATGAGGTAATGTCGCTAGATCTTGAGGGCATGCACAACGGCTGCTAGCTCCAAGCCATGAGTTGGGTACTTGGCCTCATGAGGATGCAATTGGCGTGAGGCATAGGCCACGACGTGACCCTCTTGCATGAGAACACATCCCAACCCATTCCGAGAAGCATCGCAATAGACTTCGAAGCTCTTGTGGATATCCGGGAGGATAAGCACTGGGGCTGTGGTTAGCTTCTCCTTGAGCTCTTGGAAACTCTTTTCACACTTGTCGGACCATACGAACTTCTTGTCCTTTTTCAGCAACTCGGTCATTGGTTTCGCTATGGAGGAGAAACCTTCGATGAATCGACGGTAATAACCTGCCAATCCAAGGAAACTGCGGATCTGGGTAACCGACTTAGGTTGCTTCCATTCTTGAACGGCTTGCACTTTGCTTGGGTCCACCGCGACACCTGTAGCTGGTAGCACATGACCTAAGAACTCCACTTGATGCTTCCAGAATTCACACTTCGAGAATTTGGCATACAGACGATGCTTACGGAGCTTGTCGAGCACCATTCTCAAGTGGTCTTCGTGCTCCAGTTCAGACTTGGAATAGATGAGGATGTCATCGATGAAGACAACAACAAATCGATCAAGATACTCCATGAACACTGAGTTCACGAGTTGCATGAAGGTGGAAGGAGCATTGGTCAAACCGAATGACATCACAGTGTATTCGTATGACCCATATCAAGTGGTAAAAGCTGTCTTCGGAATATCTTCGGATCTGATTTTTATTTGGTGGTAGCCCAACCTGAGGTCAATCTTGGAGAAGACACATGCTCCGGTTAACTGGTCAAAGAGACCATCCGACCATACCGTCTAAATCGACCGTCCCGGATCTTCCAAACGGTCCGTCCGGAAGAAGGTCCGGATCTCCTCTAGTTGTCCCGAACCATCCGACCAAACCATCCAACCCGACCGTCCCGGACCTTCCAAACGGTCCGTCGGGAAGAAGGTCCGGTTCTCCTCTAGTTCTCCCGAACCATCCAACCCGACCGTCCCGGACCATCCAAACTGTTGGTCCCGAACCATCCGACCAAACCATCCAACCCGACCGTCGCGGACCCTCCAAACTGTTGGTCCCGAACCATCCGACCAAACCGTCCAACCCGACTATCCCGGGCCCTCCGAACTGTTGGTCCCGAACCATCCGACCAAACTGTCCAACCCCACCGTCCCGGACCTTCGACACGGTCCGTCCGGAAGAATGTCCGGCTCTTCTCTTGTTCTCCCGAACCATATGACCAAACCATCCAACCCGACCGTCCCGGACCCTCGAAACTGTTGGTCCCGAACCATCCTACCAAACCGTCCAACCCGACCGTCTCGGACCCTCCAAACTGTTGGTCCCGAACCATCCGACCAAACCGTCCAACCCGACCGTTCCGGACCTTCCAAACTGTTGGTCCCGAACCATCCGACCAAATCATCCAACCCTACCGTCTCGAACCAAAACTATTGGTCCCGAATCATCCGACCAAATCATGCAACCCACCGTCCCGGACATTCTAAACGGTCCGTCCGGAAGAAGAACCGGCTCTCCACTAGTTCTCCCGAACCATCCGACCAAACCGTCCAACCCGACCGTCCCGGACCTTCCAAACGGTCCGTTTGGAAGAAGGTCCGGTTCTCCTCTAGTTCTCCCGAACCATCCGACCAAACCGTCCAACCCGACCATCTCGGGCCCTCCAAACTATTAGTCCCGGCCATCCGACCAAGCCGTCCAACCCGACCGTCCCGAAACTTCCAAACGGTCCGTCCGGAAGAAGGTCCGGATCTCCTCTAGTTGTCCCGAACCATCCAACCAAACCGTCCAACCCGACCGTCTCAGACCCTCCAAACTGTTGGTCCCAAACCATCCGACCAATCCGACCCTCTCAGACCCTCCAAACGTTCGGTCCCAAACCATCCGACCAAACCGTCCAAACTGAACTCCCGGACCCTCCAAACTGTTGGTCCCGAACCATCCGACCAAACTGTCCAACCCGACTGTTTCGGATCCTCCAAACTGTTGGTTCCGAACCATCCGACCAAACCGTCCAATCCGACTGTCCCGGACCTTCGACACGGTCCGTCCGGAAGAATGCCCGGCTCTCCTCTTGTTCTCCCAAACCATATGACCAAACCATCCAACCCGACCGTGCCGGACCCACGAAACTATTGGTCTCGAATCATCCGACCAAATCATGCAACCCGACCGTCCCGGACCTTTTAAATTATCCGTCCGGAAGAAGATCCGGTTCTCCTCTAGTTCTCCGGAATCATCCCTCCAAACTGTTGGTCCCGAACCATCCGACCAAACCGTCCAACCCGACCGTCCCGGACCCTCCAAACTGTTGGTCCCGAATCATCCGACCAAATCATGCAGCCCGACCGTCCCGGACCTTCTAAACGGTCTGTCCGGAAGAAGATCCGGTTCTCCTCTAGTTCTCCCGAACCAGCCGACCAAATCATCCAACCCGACCGACCCGGACCCTCCTAACTGTTGGTCCAGAATCATCCGACCAAACCGTTCAACCCGACCGTCTCGGACCCTCTAAACTGTTGGTCCTGGACCATCCGACCAAACCATCAAACCCGACCGTCCCGGACCCTCCAAACAGTTGGTCCCGAACCACCAGACCAAACCATCCAACCCTATCGTCCCGGAACATTCAAACGGTCCGTCCGGAAGAAGGTCCGGATCTCCTCTAGTTGTCCCAAACCATCCGACCAAACCGTCCAACCCGACCGTCCCGAAACTTCCGAACGGTCCGTCCGAAAGAAGGTCCTGATCTCCTCTAGTTGTCTCGAACAATCTGACCAAGCCGTCCAACCCGGCCGTGTCGGACCATCCAAACGGTCCGTCCGGAAGATGGTCCAGTTCTCCTCTAGTTCTCCTGAACCATCCGACCAAACCGTCCAACCCGACCGTCTCGGACCCTCCAAACTGTTGGTCCCGAACCATCCGACCAAACCGTCCAACCCGACCGTTCCGGAACTTCCAAACGGTCCGTCCGAAAGAAGGTTCGGATCTCCTCCAGTTGTCCCAAACCATCCGACCTAATCGTCCAACCCGACCGTCTCGGACCCTCCAAACCGTTGGTCCCGAACCATCCGACAAAAACCGTCCAACCCGACAGTCCTGGAACTTCCAAATGGTCCGTCCGGAAGGTCCATATCTCCTCTAATTGTCCCAAACCATCCGGACAAACCGCCCAACCCGACCGTCCCGGACCTTCCAAACGGTCCGTCCGGAGGAAAGTCCGGATGTTCTCTAGTTGTCCCGAACCATCCGACCAAACCGTCCAACCCGACCGTCTCGGACCCTTCAAACTGTTGGTCCCGAATCATCCGACCAAATCATGCAACCCGATCGTCCCGGACCTTCCAAACGGTCCGTCCGGAAGAAGTTCCGGTTCTCCACTAGTTCTCCCGAACCATCCGACCAAACCATCCAACCCGATCGTCCCGAACCCTCCAATCTGTTGGTCCCGAACCAACCGACCAAACCGTCCAACCCGACCGTCTCAGACCCTCCAAACTATTTGTCCTGACCCGTCCGACCAAACCGTCCAACCCGACCGTCCCGAAACTTACAAATTGGTCCGTGCGGAAGAAGGTCCGGATCTCCTCTAGTTGTCCCGAACCATCCGACCAATCTGACCGTCTCAGACCCTCCAAACTTTCGGTCCCGAACCATCCGACCAAACCGTCCAAACCGACCTCCCGGACCCTCCAAACCGTTGGTCCCAAACCATACGACCAAACCGTCCAACCCAACCGTCTCGGAACCTCCAAACTGTTGATCCCAACCCGTCCGACCAAACCGTCCAATCCGACCGTCCCGAAATTTCCAGACGGTCCGTCCGGAAGAAGGTCCGGATCTCGTTTAGTTGTCCCGAACCAGCCGACCGTTGTCCCAAACCATCCGACCTAACCGTCCAACCCCGACCATCTCGGACCCTCCAAACCATTGGTCCCGAACCATCTGACAAAGCCGCCCAACCCGACAGTCCTAGAACTTCCAAATGGTCCGTCCGGAAGGTCCAGATCTCCTCTAATTGTCCCAAACCATCCGGCCAAACCGCCCAACCCGACCGTCCAGGACCTTCCAACCGGTCCGTCCGGAAGAAAGCCCGGATCTTCTCTAGTTGTCCCGAACCATCCGACCAAACCGTCCAACCCGACCGTCCCGGACCCTTCAAACAGTTGGTCCCGAATCATCCGACCAAATCATGCAACCCGACCGTCCCGGACCTTCCAAACGGTCCGTCCGGAAGAAGGTCCGGTTCTCCACTAGTTCTCCCGAACCATTCGACCAAACCATCCAACCCGACCGTCTCAGACCCTCCAAACTGTTTGTCCTGACCCGTCCAACCAAACCGTCCAACCCGACCGGCCCGAAACTTCCAAACGGTCCGTCCGGAAGAAGGTCCGGATCTCCTCTAGTTGTCCCGAACCATCCGACCAAACCGTCCAACCCGACCACCCCAGACCCTACGAACTGTTGAACCTGATCCATCCGACCAAACCATCCAACCCGACCGTCTCGGACCCTCCAAACTGTTGGTCCCGAACCGTCCGACCATACCGTCCAACCCGACTGTCCCGAAACTTCCAAACGGCCCGTTCGGAAGAAGGTCCGGTTCTTCTCTACTTCTCCCGAACCATCCGACCAAACCGACCGTCTGGGACCCTCCAAACTTTCGGTCCCAAACCAACCGACCAAACCGTCCAAACTGACCTCCTGGACCCTCCAAACCTTTGGTCCCGAACCATCCGACCAAACCGTCCAACCCGACCGTCTCGGACCCTCCAAACTGTTCGTCCCGAACCACCCGACCAAACCATCAAACCCGACCTTCCAAACGGTCCGTCCGGAAGAAAGTCCGGTTCTCCTCTAGTTCTCCCGAACCAACCGACCAAACCGTCCAACCTGACCGTCTCGAACCCTCCAAACTGTTGGTCCTGAACCATCTGACCAAACCGTCCAACCCGACCGTACCAGGACTTCCAAACGGTCCGTCCGGAAGAAGTTCCGGATCAGCTCTAGTTGTCCTCAAACATCCAACCAAATCGTCCAACCCGACCGTCTCAGACCCTCCAAACTGCTGGCCCCGAACCATCCGACGAAACCGTCCAACCCGACTGTCCTGGAACGGCCAAATGGTCCGTCCGGAAGGTCTAGATCTCCTCTAAATGTCCAAAACCATCCGACCCGGACCGTCCAACCCGACCGTCCCGGACCTTCCAAACGGTCCGTCCGGAAGAAGGCCCGGTTCTCCTCTAGTTCACCCAAACCATCCGACCAAACCGTCCAACCCGACCGTCCCGGAGCCTCCAAACTGTTCGTCCCGAACCATCCGACCAAACCGTCCAACCCGACCGTCTCGGACCCTCCAAACTATTCGTCCCGAACCATCCGACCAAACCGTCCAACCCGACTGTCCCGGACCCTCCAGTTGGTCCCGAATCATCCGACTAAATCATGCAAACCGACCGTCTCGAACCCTCCAAACTGTTGCTCCCAAATCATCCGACCAAATCATGCAACCCGACCGTCTCGGACCCACCAAACTGTTCATCCCTAACCATCCGACCGTCCCGGACCCTCCAATATGTTGGTCCTGAATCGTCCGACCAAATCATGCAACCCGACCATCCCGGACCTTCCAAACGGTCCGTCCGGAAGAAGGTCCGGTTCCCCTCTAGTTCTCCCGAACAATCCGACCAAACCGTCCAACCCGACCATCTCGGGCCCTCCAAACTGTTAGTCCCGGACCATCCGACCAAACCGTCCAAACCGTCCAAACCAACCGTCTCAGACCCTCCAAACTGTTGGTCCCAACCCGACCGACCAAACCGTCCAATCCGACCGTCCCGAAACATCCAAACGGTCCGTCTGGAAGAAGGTCCCGTTCTCCTCTAGTTCTCCCGAACCATACGACCAAACCGTCCAACCTGACCGTCACGGACCTTCCAAATGGTCCGTCTGGAAAAAGGTCCGGTTCTCCTCTAGTTCTGCCGAACCATCCGACCAAACCATCCAACCCGACCATCTCGGGCCCTCCAAACTGTTAGTCCCGAACCATCCGAACAAACCGTCCAACCCGACCATCTCGGGCCCTCCAAACTGTTAGTCCCGAACCATCCGACCAAACCATCCAACCCGACCGTCCCGGAACTTGCAAACGATCCGTCCGGAAGAAGGTCCGGATCTCCTCTAGTTGTCCCGAACCATCCAACCAAACCGTCCAACCCGACTGTCCTGGAACTTGCAAACTGTCGGTTCCGAACCATCCGACCAAACCGTCCATCTCGACGGCCTAGGACCCTCCAAATTGTTGGTCCCGACCATCCGACCAAACTGTCGAACCTGACCGTCCCGGAACATGCAAACGGTCCGTCCGGAAGAAGGTCCGGTTCTCCTCTAGTTCTCCCGAACCATCCAACCAAACCATCGAACCCGACCGTCCCAGACCGTCCAAACTGTTAGTCCCGAACCATCCGACCAAACTGTCCAACCTGACCGTCCCGGGCCATCCAAACTATTGGTCCCAAACCATCCGACCAAAACCGTCCAACCCAACCGTCCCGAACCTTCCAAACGGTCCGTCCGGAAGAAGGTCATCCGGCTCTCCTCTAGTTCTTCCGAACCATCCGACCAAACCATCCAACCCGACCGTCCCAGACCCTCCAAACTGTTGGTCCCAAACCAGCCGACCAAACCGTCCAACCCGACAACCCCGGACCCTCCGAACTGTTGGACCCGAACCATCCGACCAAACCATCCAAGCCGACCGTCTTGGACCCTCCAAACTGTTAGTCCCGAACCATCCGACCAATCTGACCGTCTCGGACCCTCCAAACTGTTCGTCCCGAACCATCCGACCAAACCGTCCAACCCGACCGTCCCGGACCCTCCAAACTGTTGGTCCCGAATCATCCGACTAAATCATGCAACCCGACCGTCTCGAACCCACAAAACTGTTGGTCCCGAACCATCCGACCAAACCGTCCAACCCGACCGTCCCGGACCCTCCAAACTGCTGGTCCCAAACCGTCCGACCAAACCGTCCAACCCGACCATCTCGGGCCCTCCAAATTGTTTGTCCGGAACCATCCGACGAAACCGTCCAACCCGACCGTCCCGGAACTTGCAACCGGTCCGTCTGGAAGAAGGTCCGGATCTCCTCCAGTTGTCCGGAACCATCCAACCAAACCGCCCAACCCGACCGTCTCAGACCCTCCAAACTGTTGCTCCCGAACCATCCGACCAAACCGTCCAACCCGACTGTCCTGGAACTTCCAAATGGTCAGTCCGGAAGGTCTAGATCTCCTCTAATTGTCCCAAACCATCCGACCAAATCGTCCAACCCGACCGTCCCGGACCTTCCAAACGGTCCGTCCGGAAGAAGGTCCGGTTCTCCTCTTGTTCTCCCGAACCATCCGACAAAACCGACCAACCCGACCGTCCCGGACCGTCCAAACTGTTGGTTCCGAACCATCCGACCAAACCGTCCATCCCGACCGTCTGGGACCCTCCAAACTGTTGGTCCCGAACCATCCGACCAAACTGTCCAACCTGACCATCCCGGGTCCTCCAAACTATTTGTCCCAAACAATCCGACCAAACCGTCCAACCCGACCGTCCCGGACCATCCAAACGGTCCGTCTGGAAGAAGGTCCGGTTCTCCGCTAGTTCTCCCGAACCATCCGACCAAACCGTCCAACTCGACCATCACGGGCCCTCCAAACTGTTAGTCCTGGACCATCCGACAAAACCGTCCAACCCGACCGTCCCGGAACTTCCAAACGGTCCATCTGCAAGAATGTCCGAATCTCCTCTAGTTGTCCCGAACCATCCAACCAAACCGTGCAACCTGACCATCTCAGATCCTCCAAACTGTTGGTCCCGAACAATCCGACCAAACCGTCCAACCCGACTGTCCTGAAACTTCCAAATGGTCAGTCCGGAAGGCCTAGATCTCAACTAATTGTCCCAAACCATTCGACCAAACCGTCCAACCCGACCATCCCGGACCTTCCAAACGGTCCGTCCGGAAGAAGGTCCGGCTCTCCTCTAGTTCTCCCGCACCATCCGACCAAACCATCCAATCCGACCGTCCCGAATGCACCAAATTGTTTGTCCCGAACCAGCCGACCAAATCGTGCAACCCGACCACCCCGGACCCTCCGAACTGTTGGACCCGAACCAGCCGACCAAACCAACCAACCCGACCGTCTCGGACCCTCCAAGCTGTTGGTCCCGAACCGCCCGACCAAACCGTCCAACCTGACCGTCCCGGACCTTCCAAACGGTCCGTCTGGAAGAACGTCCGGTTCTCGTCTATTTCTCCCGAACCATCCGACCAAACCATCCAACCCGACCGCCCCGGACCTTCCAAACGGTCCGTCTGGAAGAAGGTCCGGTTCTCCTCTAATTCTGCCGAACCATCCGACCAAACCGTTCAACCCGACCATCTCGGGCCCTCCAAACTGTTAGTCCCGGACCATCCGACCAAACCGTCCAAACCTTCCAAACCAACCGTCTCACAGCCTCCAAACTGTTGGTCCCAACCCGGCCGACCAAACCGTCCAATCCGACCGTCCCGAAACATCCAAACGGTCCGTCTGGAAGAAGGTCCCGTTCTCCTCTAGTTCTCCCGAACCATCCGACCAAACCTTCCAACCCGACCGTCACGGACCTTCCAAACGGTCCGTCTGGAAAAAGGTCTGGTTCTCCTCTAGTTCTGCCGAACCATCCAACCAAACCGTCAAACCCGACCGTCTCAGACCCTCGAAACTGTTCCTCCCGAACCATCCGACCAAACCGTCCAACCCGACTGTCCTGGAACTTCCAAATGGTCAGTCCGGAAGGTCTAGATCTCCTCTAATTGTCCCAACCCATCCGACCAAACCGTCCAACCCAATCATCTCAGACCCTCCAAACAGTTGGTCCCGAACCATCCGACCAAACCGCCCAACCCGACCACCCTGGACCATCCGAACTGTTGGTCCCGAACCGTCGATCTCCTCTAGTTGTCCCGAACCATCCAACCAAACCGTCCAACCCGATCGTCTCAGACCCTCCAAACTGTTGGTCCCGAACCATCCGACCAAACCGTCCAACCCGACTGTCCTGGAACTTCCAAATGGCAAGTCCGAAGGCCTAGATCTCCCCTAATTGTCCCAAACCGTCCGACAAAACCATCGAACCCGACCGTCCCGGACCGTCCAAACTGTTGGTTCCGAACCATCCGACCAAACCGTCCAACCCGACCGTCCCGGACCTTCCAAACGGTCCATCTGGAAGAAGGTCCGGTTCTTCTCTAGTTCTCCCGAACCATCCGACCAAACCGACCAACACGACCATCCCGGGCCCTCCAAACTGTTAGTCCCGGACCATCTGACAAAACCGTCCAACCCGACCGTCCCGGAACTTCCAAACGGTCCGTCAGGAAGAAGGTCCGGATCTCCTCTAGTTGTCCCGAACATCCAACCAAACCGTCCAACCCGACCATCTCAGACCCTCCAAACTGTTGGTCCCGAACCATCGGACCAAATCATGCAACCAAATCATGCAACACGACCATCCCGGACCTTCCAAACGGTCTGTCCGGAAGAAGGTCCGAATCTCCTCTAGTTGTCCCGAACCAGCCGACCAAACCGTCCAACCCGACCACCCCGGACCCTCCGAACAGTTGGACCCGAACCATCCGACCAAACCGTCCAACCCGACCGTCCCAGACCTTCCAAACGGTCCGTCCGGAGGAAGGTCCGGCTCTCCTCTAGTTCTCCCGAACCATCCGACCAAACCATCCAACCCGACCGTCCCGGAACCTCCACTGTTGCTCCCGAACCAGCCGACCAAACCGTCCAACCAGACCACACCGGACCCTCCGAACTGTTGGACCCGAACCATCCGACCAAACCATCCAACCGGACCATCTCGGTCCCTCCAAACGGTTGGTACCGAACAGTCCGACCAAACCATAGAACCCGACCGTCCCGGACTTTTCAAACGGTCTGTCTGGAAGAAGGTCCGGTTCTCCTCTAGTTCTCCCGAACCATCCGGCCAAACCATCCAACCCGACCATCTCGGGCCCTACAAACTATTAGTCCCGGACCATCCGACCAAGCCGTCCAACCCGACCGTCCCAGAACTTCCAAACGGTCTGTCCGGAAGAAGGTCCGGATCTCCTCTAGTTGTCCTGGACCATCCAACCAAACCGTCCAACCCGACCGTCTCAGACCCTCCAAACTGTTGCTCCCGAACCATCCGACCAAACCGTCCAACCCGACTATCCTGGAACTTCCAAATGGTCAGTCTGGAAGGTCTAGATCTCCTCTAATTGTCCCAAACCATCCGACCAAACCATCCAACCCGACCGTCCCGGACCATTCAAACGGTCCGCCTGGAAGAAGGTCCGGTTCTCCTCTTGTTCTCCCGAACCAACCGACAAAACCGATCAACCCGACCGTCCCGGACCGTCCAAACTGTTGGTTCCGAACCATCCGACCAAACCGTCCATCCCGACCGTCTGGGACCCTCCAAACTGTTGGTCCCGAACCATCCGCCCAAACCGTCCAACCTGACCGTCCCGGGTCCTCCAAACTATTTGTCCCAAACCATCCGACCAAACCGTCCAACCCGACCGTCCCGGACCTTCCAAACGGTCCGTCTGCAAGAAGGTCCGGTTCTCCACTAGTTCTCCCGAACCATCCGACCAAACAGTCCAACCCGACCATCACGGGCCCTCCGAACTGTTAGTCCCGGAACATCCGACAAAACCGTCCAACCCGACCAACTCGGGCCCTCGAAACTGTTAGTCCCGGACCATCCGACCAAACCGTCCAACCCGACCGTCCCGGACCCTCCAAACTGTTGGTGCCGAACCATCCGACCAAACCGTCCAACCCAACCGTCTCGGACCCTCCAAACTGTTGGTCCCGAACCATCCGACCAAACCGTCCAACCCGACCATCTCGGGCCCTCCAAACTGTCAGTCCCGAACCATCTGACCAAACCGTCCAACCCTACCGTCCCGGACCTTCCAAACGGTCCGCCTGGAAGAAGGTCCGGTTCTCCTCTATTTCTCCCGATCCATCCGACCAAACCGTCCAAGCCGATCGCCCCAGACATTCCAAACGGTCCGTCTGGAAGAAGGTCCGGTTCTCCTCTAGTTCTGCCGAACCATCCGAGCAAACGGTCCAACCAGACCATCTCGGGCCCTCCAAACTGTTAGTCCCGAACCATCCGACCAAACCGTCCAACCCGACCGTCCCGGAACTTGCAAACGGTCCGTCTGGAAGAAGGTCTGGATCTCCTCTAGTTGTCCCGAACCATCCAACCAAACCGTCCAACCCGATCGTCTCAGACCCTCCAAACTGTTGGTCCCGAACCATCCGACCAAACCGTCCAACCCGATTGTCCTGGAACTTCCAAATGGTCCGTCCGGAAGGTCTAGATCTCCTCTAATTGTCCCAAACTATCCGACAAAACCATCGAACCCGACCGTCCCGGACCGTCCAAACTGTTGGTTCCGAACCATCCGACCAAACCGTCCACCCCGACCGTCCCGGACCTTCCAAACGGTCCGTTTGGAAGAAGGTCCGGTTCTCCTCTAGTTCTCCCGAACCATCCGACCAAACCGTCCAACAAGACCATCCCGAGCCCTCCAAACTGTTAGTCCCGGACCATCCGACAAAAACGTCCAACCCGACCGTCCCGGAACTTCCAAACAGTCCGTCTGGAAGAAGGTCCGGATCTCCTCTAGTTGTCCCGAGCCATCCAACCAAACCGTCCAACCCGACCATCTCAGACCCTCCAAACTGTTGGTCCCGAACCATCCGACCAAACCGTCCAACCCGACCATCTCGGGCCCTCGAAACTGTTAGTCCCGAACCATCCGACCAAACCGTCCAACCCGACCGTCCCGGACCTTCCAAACGGTCCGTCTGGAAGAAGGTCCGGTTCTCCTCTAGTTCTGCCGAACCATCTGACCAAACCGTCCAACCCGACCATCTCGGGCCCTCCAAACTGTTAGTCCCGAACCATCCGACCAAACCGACCAACCCGACCGTCCCGGACCTTCCAACCAAACCGTCCAACCCGACCGTCTCAGATCCTCCAAACTGTTGGTCCCGAACCATCCGACCAAACCGTCCAACCCGACTGTCCTGGAACTTCCAAATGGTCAGTCCGGAAGGTCTAGATCTCCTCTAATTGTCCCAAACCATCCGACCAAACCGTCGAACCCGACCGTCCCGAACCTTCCGAACGGTCTGTCCAGAAGAAGGTCCGGTTCTCCTCTTGTTCTCCCGAACCATCCGACAAGACCATCGAACCCGACCGTCCCGGACCGTCCAAACTGTTGGTTCCGAACCATTCGACCAAACCGTCCATCCCGACCGTCTGGGACCCTCCAAACTGTTGGTCCCGAACCATCCGACCAAACTGTCCAACCTTACCATCCTGGGCCCTCCAAAATATTGGTCCCAAACCATCCGACCAAACCGTCCAACCCGACCGTCCCGGACCTTCCAAACGGTCCGTCCGGAAGAAGGTCCGGCTCGCCTCTAGTTCTCCCGAACCATCCGACCAAACCATCCAACCCGACCGTCCCCGAACCTACAAACTTTTGGTCCCGAACCAGCCGACCAATCCGTCCAACCCGACCACCCCGGACCCTCCGAACTTTTGGACCCGAACCATCCGACCAAACGATCCAACCGGACCGTCTCGGACCCTACAAACTGTTGGTACCGAACAGTCCGACCAAACCATCCAACCCGACCGTCCCGGACCTTCCAAACAGTCCGTCTGGAAGAAGGTCCGGTTCTCCTCTAGTTCTCCCGAACCATCCGGCCAAACCGTCCAACCCGACCATCTCGGGCCCTCCAAACTATTAGCCCCGAACCATCCGACCAAGCCGTCCAACCCGACCGTCCTAGAACTTCCAAACGGTCGGTCCAGAAGAAGGTCCGGATCTCCTCTAGTTGCCCCGAACCATCTAACCAAACCGTCAAACCCGACCGTCTTAGACTCCCGAAGCTGTTCGTCCCGAACCATCCGACCAAACGATCCAACCGTACCGTCTCGGACCCTACAAACTGTTGGTACCGAACAGTCCGACCAAACCATCCAACCCGACCGTCCCGGACCTTCCAAACAGTCCGTCTGGAAGAAGGTCCGGTTCTCCTCTAGTTCTCCCGAACCATCCAGCCAAACCGTCCAACCCGACCATCTCGGGCCCTCCAAACTATTAGTCCCGAACCATCCGACCAAGCCGTCCAACCCGACCGTCCTAGAACTTCCAAACGGTCGGTCCAGAAGAAGGTCCGGATCTCCTCTAGTTGCCCCGAACCATCTAACAAAATCGTCAAACCCGACCGTCTTAGACTCTCCAAGCTGTTCGTCCCGAACCATCCGACCAAACCATCCAGCCCGACTGTCCGGGGACTTCCAAATAGTCCGTCTGGAAGGTCTAGATCTCCTCTAATTGTCCCAAACTATCCGACCAAACCGTCCAACCCGACCGTCCCGGACCTTCCAAACGGTCCGTCCGGAAGAAGGTCCGGCTCTCCTCTAGTTCTCCCGAACCATCCGACCAAACCATCCAACCCGACCGTCCCGGAACCTCCAAACTGTTGGTCCCGAACCAGCCGACCAAACCGTCCAACCCGACCACCCCAGACCCTCCAAATTGTTGGACCCGAACCATCCGACCAAACCATCCAACCGGACCGTCTCGGACCCTCCAAACTGTTGGTACCGAACAGTCCGACCAAACCATCCAACCCGACCGTCCCGGACCTTCCAAACGGTCCGTCCGGAAGAAGGTCCGGTTCTCCTCTAGTTCTCCCGAACCATCCGGCCAAACCATCCAACCCGACCATCTCGGGCCCTCCAAACTATTAGTCCCGAACCATCCGACCAAGCCGTCCGACCCGACCGTCCTAGAACTTCCAAACGGTCGGTCCAGAAGAAGGTCCGGATCTCCTCTAGTTGCCCCGAACCATCTAACCAAACCGTCAAACCCGACCGTCTTAGACTTTCCAAACTGTTCGTCCCGAACCATCCGACCAAGCCGTCCAACCCGACTGACCGGGAACTTCCTAATAGTCCGTCTGGAAGGTCTAGATCTCCTCTAATTGTCCCAAACTATCCGACCAAACCGACCAACCCGAACGTCCCGGACCTTCCAAACGGTCCGTCCGGAAGAAGGTCCGTTTCTCCTCTAGTTCTCCCGAACCATCAGACCAAACCATCCAATCAGACCGTCCCGGACCGTCCAAACTGTTGGTTCAGAACCATCCAACCACACCGTCCATAGCGACCGTCTGGGACCCTCCAAACTGTTGGTCCCGAACCATCCGACCAAACAGTCCAACCTGACCGTCCCGGGCCCTCCAAACTATTTTCCCAAACCATCCGACCAAACCGTCCAACCCAACCGACCCGGACCATCCAAACGGTCCGTCTGGAAGAAGGTCCGGTTCTCCTCTATTTCTCCCAAACCATCCGACAAAACCGTCCAACCCGACTGCCCCGGACCTTCCAAACGGTCCGTCTGGAAGAAGGTCCGGTCCTCCTTTAGTTCTGCCGAACCATCCGACCAAACCGTCCAACCCGACCATCTCGGGCCCTCCAAACTGTTAGTCCCGAACCATCCGACCAAACCGTCCAACCCGACGGTCCCGGACATTCCAACCAAACCGTCCAACCCGACCGTCTCAGACCCACCAAACTGTTGGTCCCGAACCATCCGACCAAACCGTCCAACCCAAATGTCCGGGAACTTCCAAATGGTCTGTCCGGAAGGTCTAGATCTCCTCTAATTGTCCCAAACCATCCGACCAAACCGTCGAACCCGACCGTCCCGGACCTTCCGAACGGTCTGTCCGGAAGGTCCGGTTCTCCTCTTGTTCTCCTGAAGCATCCGACAAAACCATCGAACCCGACCATCTCGGACCGTCCAAACTGTTGGTTCCGAACCATCCGACCAAACCGTCCATCCCGACCGTCTGGGACCCTCCAAACTGTTGGTCCCGAACCATCCAACCAAACTGTCCAACCTTACCGTCCTGGGCCCTCCAAAATATTGGTCCCAAACCATCCGACCAAACTGTCCAACCCGACCGTCCCGGACCTTCCAAACGGTCCGTCCGGAAGAAGGTCCGGCTCTTCTCTAGTTCTCCCGAACCATCCGACCAAACCATCCAACCCGACCGTCCCGAAACCTCCAAACTATTGGTCCTGAACCAGCCGACCAAACCGTCCAACCCGACCATCCCGGACCCTACGAACTGTTGGACCTGAACCATCCGACCGAACCATCCAACCGGACCGTCTCGGACCCTCCAAACTGTTGGTCCCGAACAGTCCGACCAAACCGTCCAACTCGACTGTCCCGGACCTTCCAAGCGGTCCGTCTGGAAGAAGGTCCGGCTCTCCTCTAATTCTCCCGAACCATCTGGCCAGTTCCGAACCATCCGACCAAACCGTCCAACCCGACCTTCCCGGAACTCTAAACGGTCCGTCCGGAAGAAGGTCCGGAGCTCCTCTAGTTGTCCCGAACCATCCAACCAAACCGTCCAACCCGACCGTCTTAGACTCTCCAAACTGTTCGTCCCGAACCATCCAACCAAACCGTCCAACCCGACTGTCCGGGAACTTCCTAATAGTCCATCTGGAAGGTCTAGATCTCCTCTAATTGTCCCAACCTATCCGACCAAACTGTCCAACCCGACCGTCCCGGACCTTCCAAACGGTCCGTCCGGAAGAAGGTCTGTTTCTCCTCTAATTCTCCCGAACCATCCGACCAAACCATCCAATCCGACCCTCCCGGACCGTCCAAACTGTTGGTTCTGAACCATCCGACCAAACCATCCATCCCGACCGTCTGGGACCCTCCAAACTGTTGGTCCCGAACCATCCGACCAAAGCGTCCAACCTGACCGTCCCGGGACCTCCAAACGGTCTGTCCGGAAGAAGGTTTGGATCTCATCTAGTTGTGCCGAACCATCCAACCAAACCGTCCAACCCGACCGTCTCAGACCATCCAAACTGTTGGTCCCGAACCATCCGACCAAACCGTCCATCCCGACCGTTTGGGACCCTCCAAACTGTTGGTCCCGAACCATCCGACCAAACTGTCCAACCTTACCGTCCTGGGCCCTCCAAAATATTGGTCCCAAACCATCCGACCAAACTGTCCAACCCGACCATCCCGGACCTTCCAAACGGTCCGTCCGGAAGAAGGTCCGGCTCTCCTCTAGTTCTCCCGAACCATCCGACCAAACCATTCAACCCGACCGTCCCGAAACGTCCAAACTGTTGGTCCCGAACCAGCCGACCAAACCGTCCAACCCGACCACCCCGGACCCTCCGAACTGTTGGACCCGAACCATCCGACCGAACCATCCAACCGGACCGTCTCGGACCCTCCAAACTGTTGGTCCCGAACAGTCCGACCAAACCATCCAACTCGACCATCCCGGACCTTCCAAACGGTCATCTGGAAGAAAGTCCGGCTCTCCTCTAGTTCACCCGAACCATCTGGCCAAACCATCCAACCCGACCATCTCGGGTCCTCCAAACTGTTAGTCCCGAACCATCCGACCAAACCGTCCAACCCCACCGTCCCGGATCTCCAAACGGTCCGTCCGGAAGAAGGTCCGGAGCTCCTCTAGTTGTCCCGAACCATCCAACCAAACCGTCCAACCCGACCGTCTTAGACTCTCCAAACTGTTCGTCCCGAACCATCCAACCAAACCGTCCAACCCGACTGTCCGGGAACTTCGTAATAGTCCGTCTGGAAGGTCTAGATCTCCTCTAATTGTCGCAAACTATCCGACCAAACTGTCCAACCCGACCGTCCCGGACCTTCCAAACGGTCCGTCCGGAAGAAGGTCTGTTTCTCCGCTAGTTCTCCCGAACCATCCGACCAAACCATCCAATCCGACCCTCCCGGACCGTCCAAACTGTTGGTTCTGAACCATCCGACCAAACCGTCCATCCCGACCGTCTGGGACCCTCCAAACTGTTGGTCCCGAACCATCCGACCAAAGCGTCCAACCTGACCGTCCCGGGCCCTCCAAACGGTCCGTCCGGAAGAAGGTCCGGATCTCATCTAGTTGTCCCGAACCATCCAACCAAACCGTCCAACCCGACCGTCTCAGACCATCCAAACTGTTGGTCCCGAACCATCTGACGAAACCGTCCAACCCGACTGTCCGGGAACTTGCAAATGGTCCGTCCGGAAGGGCTAGATCTGCTCTAATTGTCCCAAACTATCGGACCAAACCGTCCAACCTGACCGTCCCGGACCGTCCAAACTGTTGTTTCTGAACCATCCGACCAAACCATCCAATCAGACCGTCCCGGACCGTCCAAACTTTTGGTTCAGGACCATCCGACCACACCGTCCATAGCGACCGTCTGGGAGCCTCCAAACTATTGGTCTCGAACCATCCGACCAAACCGTCCAACCTGACCGTCCTGGGCCCTCCAAACTATTTGTCCCAAACCATCCGACCAAACCGTCTAACCCAACCGTCCCGGACCTTCCAAACGGTCCGTCTGGAAGAAGGTCTGGATCTCCTCTAGTTGTCCCGAACCATCCAACCAAAGCGTCCAACCCGATCGTCTCAGACCCTCCAAACTGTTGGTCCCGAACCATCCGACCAAACCGTCCAACCCGATTGTCCTGGAACTTCCAAATGGTCAGTCCGGAAGGTCTAGATCTCCTCTAATTGTCCCAAACCGTCCGACAAAACCATCGAACCCGACCGTCCCGGACCGTCCAAACTGTTGGTTCCGAACCATCAGACCAAACCGTCCAACCCGACCGTCCCGGACCTTCCAAACGGTCCGTCTGGAAGAAGGTCCGGTTCTCCTCTAGTTCTCCCGAACCATCCGACCAAACCGTCCAACCCGACCATCCCGGGCTCTCCAAACTGTTATTCCCGGACCATCCGACAAAACCGTCCAACCCGACCGTCCCGGAGCTTCCAAACAATCCGTCTGGAAGAAGGTCTAGATCTCCTCTAGTTGTCCCGAACCATCCAACCAAAACCGTCCATCCCGACCATCTCAGACCCTCCAAACTGTTGGTCCTGAACCATCAGACCAAACCTTCCAACCTAATAGTCCCGGACCTTCCAAACGGTCCGTCCCGACCATCCGACCAAACCGTCCAACCCGACCATCTCGGGACCTCGAAACTGTTAGTCCCGAACCATCCGACCAAACCGTCCAACCCGACCGTCCCGGACCTTCCAAACGGTCCGTCTGGAAGAAGGTCCGGTTCTCCTGTATTTCTGCCGAACCATCCGACCAAACCGTCCAACCCGACCATCTCGGGCCCTCCAAACTGCTAGTCCCGAACCATCCGACCAAACCATCCAACCCGACCGTCCCGGACCTTCCAACCAAACCGTCCAACCCCGACCGTCTCAGATCCTCCAAACTGTTAGTCCCGAACCATCCGACCAAACCGTCCAGCCCGACTGTCCTGGAACTTCCAAATGGTCAGTCTGGAAGGTCTAGATCTCCTCTAATTGTCCCAAACCATCCGACCAAACCATCGAACCCGACCGTCTTAGACTCTCCAAACTGTTCGTCCCGAACCATCCGACCAAATCGTCCAACCCGACTGTCCGGGAACTTCCTAATAGTCCGTCCGGAAGGTCTAGATCTCCTCTAATTGTCCCAAACTATCCGAGCAAACCGTCCAGCCCGACCGTCCCGGACCTTCCAAACGGTCCGTCCGGAAGAAGGTCCGTTTCTCGTCTAGTCCTCCCGAACCATCCGAACAAACCATCCAATCCGACCGTCCCGGACCGTCCAAACTGTTGGTTCCGAACCATCCGACCAAACCGTCCATCCCGACCGTCTGGGACCCTCCAAACTGTTGGTCCCGAACCATCCGACCAAAGCGTCCAACCTGACCGTCCCGGGCCCTCCAAACGGTCCGTCTGGAAGAAGGTCCGGTTCTCCTCTAGTTCTCCCGAACCATCCGACCAAACCGTCCAACCCGACCATCTCGGGCCCTCCAAATTGTTAGTCCCGGTCCGACCAAACCGTCCAACCCGACCGTCCCGGAACTTCCAAACGGTCCGTCTGCAAGAAGATCCAGATCTCCTCTAGTTGTCCCGAGCCATCCAACCAAACCGTCCAACCCGGCCGTCTCACACCCTCCAAACTGTTGGTCCCGAACCATCCGACCAAACCGTCCAACCCAACTGTCCTGGAACTTTCAAATGGTCAGTCCGGAAGGTCTAGATCTCCTCTAATTGTCCCAAACCATCCGACCAAACCGTCCAACCCGACCGTCCCGGACCTTCCAAACGGTCCGTCTGGAGGAAGGTTCAGTTCTCCTCTAATTCTCCCGAACCATCCGACCAAACCATCGAACACGACCGTCCCGGACAGTCCAAATTGTTGGTTCCGAACCGTTCGACCAAACCGTCCATCCCGACCGTCTAGGATCCTCCAAACTGTTGGTCCCGAACCATCCGACCAAACTGTCTAACCTGACCGTCCCGGGCCCCCCAAAATATTGGTCCCAAACCACCCGACCAAATCGTCCAAGCCGACCATCTCGGACCTTCCAAACGGTCCGTCCGGAAGAAGGTCCGGCTCTCCTCTAGTTCTCCCGAACCATCCGACCAAACCATCCAACCTGACCGTCCCGGACTCTCCAAACTGTTGGTCCCGAACCCGCCGACCAAACCGTCCAACCCGACCACCCCGGACCCTACGAAATGTTGGACCCGAACCATCCGACCAAACCATCCAACCCGATCATCTCGGACCTTCCAAACTGTTGGTCCCGAACCGTCCGACCAAACCGTCCAACCCGACCGTCCCGGACCTTCTAAACGGTCCGTCTGGAAGAAGGTCCGGTTCTCCTCTATTTGTCTCGAACCATCCGACCAAATCGTCCAACCCGACCACCCCGGACCTTCCAAACGGTCCGTCTGGAAGAAGGTCCGGTTCTTCTCTAGTTCTGCCGAACCAACCGACCAAACCATCCAACCCGACCATCTCGGGCCGTCCGAACTGTTAGTCCCGAACCATCCGACCAAACCGCCCAACCCGACCGTCCCAGAACTTGCAAACGGTCCGTCTGGAAGAATGTCCGGATCTCCTCTAGTTGTCCCGAACCATCCAACCAAACCGTCCAACCCGACCGTCTCAGACCCTCCAAACTATTGGTCCCGAACAATCCGACCAAACTGTCCAACCAGACTGTCCTGGAACTTCCAAATGGTCAGTCCGGAAGGTCTAGATCTCCTCTAATTGTCCCAAACCATCCGACAAAACCATCGAACCCGACCGTCCCAGACCGTCCAAACTGTTGGTTCCGAACCATCCGACCAAACCGTCCATCCCGACTGTCCCGGACCTTCCAAACGGTCCGTCCGGAAGAAGGTCCAGCTCTCCTCCAGTTCTCCTGAGCCATCCGACCAAACCATCCAACCCGACCGTCCCGGAACCTCCAAACTGTTGGTCCCGAACCAGCCATCCAAACCGTCCGACCCGACCACCCCGGACCCTCCGAATTGTTAGACCCGAACCATGCGACCAAACCATCCAACCCGACCGTCTCGGACCCTCCAAACAGTTGGTCCCGAACCGTCCGACCAAACCGTCCAACTCGACCGTCCCGGACCTTCCAAATGGTCCGTCTGGAAGAATGTCCGGTTCTCCTCTAGTTCTCCCGAACCATCCGACCAAACCGTCCAACCTGACCATCTCGGGCCCTCCAAACTGTTAGTCCCGAACCATCCAACCCGACCGTCCCGGAACTTCCAAACGATCCGTCCGGAAGAAGGTTCAGATCTCTAGTTGTCCCGAACCATCCAATGAAACCGTCCAACCCGACTATCTCAGACCCTCCAAACTGTTCGTCCCGAACCATCCAACTAAACCGTCCAACCCGACTGTCCGGGAACTTCCTAATAGTCCGTCCGGAAGGTCTAGATCTCCTCTAATTGTCCCAAACTATCCGACCAAACCGTCCAACCCGACCGTCCCGGACCTTCCAAACGGTCCGTCCGGAAGAAGGTCCGTTTCTCATCTAGTTCTCCCAAACCATCCGACCAAAACCATCCAATCCGACCATCTCGGGCCCTCCAAACTTTTAATCCCAGACCATCCGACAAAACTGCCCAACCCGACCGTCCCGGAACTTCCAAACGGTTAGTCCCAAACCGTCCGACCAAACCGTCCAACCCGACCATCTCGGGCCCTCCAAATTGTTAGTCCCGGACCATCCGACCAAACCGTCCAACCCGACCATCTCGGGTCCTCTAAATTGGTAGTCCCGGACCATCCGACCAAACCGTCCAACCCGACCGTCCCGGAACTTCCAAACGGTTCGTCTGGAAGAAGGTCCAGATCTCCTCTAGTTGTCCCGAACCATCCAACCAAACCGTCCAACCCGACTATCCTAGAACTTCTAAATGGTTAGTCCGGAAGGTTTAGATCTTCTCTAATTGTCCCAAACCATCCGACCAAACCGTCCAACCCGACCGTCCCGGACCTTCCAAACTGTCCGTCCGGAAGAAGGTTCGGTTCTCCTCTAGTTCTCCCGAACCATCCGACCAAACCATCGAAACCGACCGTCCCAGACCGTCCAAACTGTTGGTTCTGAAAAATCCTACCAAACCGTCCATCCCGACTGTCTGGGACCCTCCAAACTGTTGGTCCCGAACCATCCGACCAAACTGTCCAACCTGACAGTCCCGGGCCCTCCAAACTATTTGTCCCAAACCAGCCGACCAAACCGTCCAACCCGACCATTCCGGACCGTCCAAACGGTCCGTCCGGAAGAAGGTTCGGCTCTCCTCTAGTTCTCCCGAACCATCCGACCAAACCATCCAACCCGACCGTCCCGGACCTTCCAAACTGTTGGTCCCGAACCAGCCGACCAAACCGTCCAACCCGACCACCCCTGACCCTCCGAAATGTTGGACCCGAACCATCCGACCAAACCAACCAACCCAACCGTCTCGGACCCTCCAAACTATTGGTCCCGAAGCATCCGACCAATCAGACCTTCTCGGACCCTCGAAACGTTCGGTCCCGAACCATCCGACCAAACCGTCCAAACGGACCTCCCGGACCCTTCAAACCGTTGGTCCCGAACCATCCGACCAAACCGTCCAACCCGACCTTCCCGGACCCTCCAAACTGTTGGTCCCGAACCATCCGACCAAACCGTCGAACCCGACCGTCCCGGACCCTCCAAACTGTTAGTCCCGAATCCTCCGACCAAACCGTCCAACCCAACCGTCTCGGACCATCCTAACTGTTGGTCCCGAACAATCCGACCAAACCGTCCAACCCGACTGTCCTGGAACTTCCAAATGGTTAGTCCGGCAAGTCCAGATCTCCTCTAATTGTCCCAAACCATCCAGCCAAACCGCCCAACCCGACCGTCCCGGACCTTCGAAACGGTCCGTCCGGAAAAAAGTCTGGATCATCTCTAGTTGTTCCGAACCATCCGACCAAACCGTCCAACCTGACCGTCCCGGACCCTTCAAACTGTTGGTCCCGAATCATCCGTCCAAATCATGCAACCCGACCGTCCCGGACCTTCCAAACGGTCCCTCCGGAGGAAGGTCCGGTTCTCCTGTAGTTCTCCCGAACCATGCGACCAAACGATCCAACCGGACCATCCCGGAACCTCCAAACTATTGGTCCTGAAGCATCCGACCAAACCATCCAACCCGACAGTCTCAGACCGTCCAGACTGTTGGTCCCGAACCGTCCGACCAAACGGTCCAACCCGACCGTCCCGGACCCTCCAAACTGTTCGTCCCCAACCATCCGACCAAACCGTCCAACCCGACCGTCTCGGACCCTCCAAATTGACGGTCCGGAACCATCCGACCAAACAATCCAACCCGACCGTCCCGGACCCTCCTAACTGTTGGTCTCGAACCACCTGACCAAACCGTCCAACCCGACCGTCTCGGACCCTCTGAACTGTTGGTCCCGAACCATCCGACCAAACCGTTCAACTCGACCGTTTCAGACCCTCCAAACTGTTTGTCCTGAACCGTCCGACCAAACCGTCCAACCCGACTGTCCCGAAACTTCCAAACGGTCCGTCCGGAAGAAGGTCCGGATCTCCTATAGTTGTCCCGAACCATCCGACCAAATCGTCCAACCCGACCACCCCAGATCCTCCGAACTGTTGGACCCGAACCATCCGACCAAACCATCCAACCCGACCGTCTCGGACCCTCCAAACTGTTGGTCCCGAACCGTCTGACCAAACCGTCCAACCCGACTGTCCCGAAACTTCCAAATGGTCCCTCCGGAAGAAGGTCCGGTTCTTCTCTACTTCTCCCGAACCATCCGACCAAACCATCCAACCCGACCATCTCGGGCCCTCCAAACTATTGGTCCCGAACCATCCGACCAAACCAACCAATCCGAGCGTCTGGGACCCTCCAAACTTTCGGTCCCGAACCATCCGACCAAGCCGTCCAAACTGACCTCCTGGACCCTCGAAACCTTTGGTCCCGAACCATCCGACCAAACCATCCAACCCGACCGTCTCGGACCATCCGACCAAGCCGTCCAAACTGACCTCCTGGACCCTCCAAACTATTGGTCTCGAACCATCCGACCAAACCATCCAACCCGACCGTCCCAGACCTTCCAAACTGTTGGTCCCGAATCATCTGACCAAATCATGCTACCCGACCGTCCCGGACGATCTAAACGGTCCGTCCGGAAGAAGGTCCGGTTCTCCTCTAGTTCTCCCGAACCATCCGACCAAACCGTCCAACCCGACCTTCCCGGACCTTCTAAACGGTCTGTCCAAAAAAAGGTCCGGCTCTGCTCTAGTTCTCCGGAATCATCCCTCCAAACTGTTGGTCCCGAACGATCAGACCAAACCGTCCAACCCGACCGTCCCGGACCCTCCAAACTATTGGTCCCAAATCATCCGACCAAATCATGCAACCCGACCGTCCCGGACCTTCTAAACGGTCCGTTCGGAAGAAGGTCCGGCTCTCCTCTAGTTCTCCTGAATCATCCGACCAAACACTCCAACCCGACCATCCCGGACCCTCCAAACTGTTGGTTCCAAACCATCCGACCAAACCGTCCAACCTGACCGTCTCGGACCCTCCAAACTGTTGGTCCCGAACCATCCGACGAAACAATCCAACCCGACCGTCCCGGACCTTCTAGACGGTCCGTCCAGAACAAGGTCCGGCTCTCCTCTAGTTCTCCGGGATCATCCCTCCATACTGTTGGTCGCGAACCATCCGACCAAACTGTCCAACCCGACCGTCCCGGACCCTCCAAAGTGTTGGTACCGAATCATCCGACCAAAACATGCAACCTGACCGTCCCGGACCTTCTAAACAGTCCGTCCGGAAGAGGATCCGGTTCTCCTCTAGTTCTCCCGAACCATCCGACCAAATCATCCAACCCGACCGTCCCGGACCCTCCTAACGGTTGGTCCCGAACCATCCGACCAAACCGTCCAACCCGACCGTCTCGGACCCTCTAAACTGTTGGTCCCGAACCATCCGACCAAACCGTCCAACCCGACCGTCCCGGACCCTCCAAACTGTTGGTCCTGAACCACCCGACCAAACCGTCCGACCCGATCGTCCCGGAACTTTCAAACAGTCCGTCCGGAAGTAGGTCCGGATCTCCTCTAGTTGTCCCGAACCATCCGACCAAACTGTCCAACCCGACCGTCCCGAAACATCCGAACGGTCCGTCCGGAAGAAGGTCCTGATCTCCTGTAGTTGTCCCGAACCATTTGACCACGCCGTCCAACCCGACCGTGCCGAACCTTCCAAATGGTCCGGCCGTAAGAAGGTCCGGTTCTCCTCTAGTTGTCCCGAACCATCTGACCAAACCGTCAAACCCGACCGTCTCGAACCCTCCACACTGTTGGTCCTGAACCATCCGACCAAACCGTCCAACCCGACCGTTCCGGAACTTCCAAACGGTCCGTCCGAAAGAAGGTTTGGATCTCCTCCAGTTGTCCGAAACCATCCGACCTAACCGTCCAACTCGACCGTCTCGGACCCTCCAAACCGTTGGTCCCGAACCATCCGACCAAACCGCCCAACCCGACATTCCTGGAACTTCCAAATGGTCCGTCCGGAAGGTCCAGATCTTCTCTAATTGTCCCAAACCATCCGACAAAACCGTCCAACCCGACCGTCCCGGACCTTCCAAACGGTCCGTCCGTAAGAAGGTCCGGCTCTCCTATAGTTTTTCCGAACCATCCGACCAAACCATCCAACCCGACCGTCCCGGACCCTCCAAACTATTGGTCCTAAACCAAACGACCAAACCGTCCAACCGACCACCCCAGACCCTCCGAACTGTTCGACCCGAACCATCCGACCAAACCATCCAACCCGACCGTCTCGGACCCTCCAAACTTTTCGTCCCGAACCATCCGACCAAACCGTCCAAACTGACCTCCCGGACCCTCCAAACCGTTGGTCCCGAACCATCCGACCAAACCGTCCAACCCGACCGTCTCGAACCCTCCAAACAGTTTGTCCCCAACCATCTGACCAAACCGTCCTACCGACCTTCCTGGACCCTCCAAACTGTAGGTGCCGAACCATCCGACCAAAACCGTCGAACCCGACCGTCCCGGACACTCCAAACTGTTGGTCCCGAACCATCCGACCAAACCGTCCAAACCGACCGTCCCAGACCCTACAAACTGTTGGTCCCGAATCATCCGACCAAATCATGCAACCCGACCGTCCTGGACCTTCTAAACGGTCCGTCCGGAAGAAGGTCCGGCTCTCCTCTAGTTCTCCCGAATCTTCCGACCAAACACACCAACCCAACCGTCCCGGACCCTCCAAACTGTTGGTCCCGAACCATCCGACCAAACCATCCAACCCGACCGTCTCGGACCCTCCAAACTGTTGGTCCCGAACAATCCGACCAATCCGACCGTCTCGGACCCTCCAAACTTTCGGTCCCGAAAAATCCGACCAAACTGTCCAAACTGACCTCCCGGACCCTCCAAACCGTTGGTCCCGAACCATCCGACCAAACCGTCCAACCCGACCGTCTCGAAGCCTCCAAACTATTGGTCCCGAACCATCCGACCAAACCGTCGAACCCGACCGTCCCGGACCCACCAAACTGTTGGTCCCGAACCATCCGACCAAACCGTCCAACCCGACCGTCTCGGACCCTCCAAACTGTTGGTCCCGAACCATCCGGCCAAACCATCCAACCCGACCGTCCCAGACCTTCCAAACTGTTGGTCCCGAATCATCTGACCAAAATCATGCTTCCCGACCGTCCCGGACGTTCTAAACGGTCCGTCCGGAAGAAGGTGCGGTTTTCCTCTAGTTCTCCCGAACCATCCGACCAAACCGTCCAACCCGACCTTCCCGGACCTTCTAAACAGTATGTCCAAAAAAAGGTCCGGCTCTGCTCTAGTTCTCCGGAATCATCCCTCCAAACTGTTGGTCCCGAACGATCAGACCAAACCGTCCAACCCGACCGTCCCGGACCCTCCAAACTGTTGGTCCCGAATCATCCGACCAAATCATGCAACCCGACCGTCCCGGACCTTCTAAACGGTCCGTCCGGAAGAAGGTCCGGCTCTCCTCTAGTTCTCCCGAATCATCCGACCAAACCGTCTCGGACCCTCCAAACTGTTGGTTCCAAACCATCCGACCAAACCGTCCAACTTGACCGTCTCGGACCCTCCAAACTGTTGGTCCCGAACCATCCGACGAAACAATCCAACCCGACCGTCCCGGACCTTCTAGACGGTTCGTCCAGAACAAGGTCCGGCTCTCCTCTAGTTCTCCGGGAACATCCCTCCAAACTGTGGTCGCGAACCATCCGACCAAACTGTCCAACCCGACCGTCCCGGACCCTCCAAAGTGTTGGTACCGAATCATCCGACCAAAACATGCAACCTGACCGTCCCGGACCTCCTAAACGGTCCGTCCGGAAGAGAATCCGATTCTCCTCTAGTTCTCTCGAACCATCCGACCAAATCATCCAACCCGACCGTCCCGGACCCTCCTAACGGTTGGTCCCGAACCATCCGACCAAACCGTCCAACCCGACCGTCTCGGACCCTCTAAACTGTTGGTCCCGAACCATCTGACCAAACCGTCCAACCCGACCGTCCCGGACCCTCCAAACTGTTAGTCCTGAACCACCCGACCAAACCGTCCGACCCGATCGTCCCGGAACTTTCAAACAGTCGGTCCGGAAGAAGGTCCGGATCTCCTCTAGTTGTCCCGAACCATCCGACCAAACCGTCCAACCCGACCGTCCGAAACTTCCGAACGGTCCGTCCGGAAGAAGGTCCTGATCTCCTGTAGTTGTCCGAAACCATTTGACCACGCCGTCCAACCCGACCGTGCCGGACCTTCCAAATGGTCCGGCCGTAAGAAGGTCCGGTTCTCCTCTAGTTGTCCCGAACCATCTGACCAAACTGTCCAACCCGACCGTCCCGGACCCTCCACACTGTTGGTCCCGAACCATCCGACCAAAACCGTCCAACGCGACCGTCCCGGAACTTCCAAACGGTCCGTCCGAAAAAAGGTTCGGATCTCCTCCAGTTGTCCGAAACCGTCCGACCTAACCGTCCAACCCGACCGTCCCGGACCTTCCAAACGGTCCGTCCGTAAGAAGGTCCGGCTCTCCTATAGTTTTCCCGAACCATCCGACCAAACCATCCAACCCGACCTTCCCGGACCCTCAAACTATTGGTCCTAAACCAACCGACCAAACCGTCCAACCGACCACCCAGACCCTCCGAAACTGTTGGACCCGAACCATCCGACCAAAACATCCAACCCGACCGTCTCGGACCCTCCAAACTTTCGTCCCGAACCATCCGACCAAACCGTCCAAACTGACCTCCCAGACCCTCCAAACAGTTGGTCCCGAAACCATCCGACCAAACCGTCCAACCGACCGTCTCGAACCCTCCAAACTGTTCGTCCCGAACCATCTGACCAAACCGTCCAACCCGACTTTCCTGGACCCTCCAAACTGTTGGTGCCGAACCATCCGACCAAACCGTCGAACCCGACCGTCCCGGACCCTCCAAACTGTTGGTCCTGAACCATCCGACCAAACCGTCCAAACCGACCGTCCGGACCCTCCAAACTGTTGGTCCCGAATCATCCGACCAAATCATGCAACCCGACGTCCTGGACCTTCTAAACGGTCCGTCCGGAAGAAGGTCCGGCTCTCCTCTAGTTCTCCCGAATCTTCCGACCAAAAACACACCAACCCAACCGTCCCGGGACCCTCCAAACTGTTGGTTCCAAAACCATCCGAGCAAACCATCCAACCCGACCGTCTCGGACCCTCCAAACTGTTGGTCCCGAACCATCCGACCAAACACATCCAACCCGACCGTCCGGACCTCTAAATGGTCCGTCCAGAAGGAGGTCCGGCTCTCCCCTAGTTCTCCGGGAGCGTCCCTCCAAACGTTGGTCCCGAACCATCCGACCAAACTGTCCAACCCGACCGTCCCGGACCCTCCAAACTGTTGGTCCCGAACCACCCGACCAAACCGTTCTACCCGATCGTCCCAGAACTTTCAAACGGTCCGTCCGGAAGAAGGTCCGGATCTCCTCTATTGTCCCGAAACCATCCGACCAAATCATCCAACCCGACCATCCCGGACCCTCCTAACGGTTGGTCCCGAACAATCCGACCAAAACGTCCAACCCGTCCATCTCGGACCCTCTAAAGTGTTGGTCCCGAACCACTCCGACCAAACTGTTGGTCCGAACCACCGACCAAACCGTCCAACACGATCATCCCGGAACTTTCAAACGGTCCGTCCGGAAGAAGGTCCGAATCTCCGCTAGTGTCCCGAACCACCCTACCAAACCGTCCAACCCGTCGTCCCGGAAACTATCAAACGGTTCCGTCCGGAAGAAGGTCCTGATCTCCTCTAGTTGTCCGAACCATTTGACCAAGCGTCCAACCCGACCATGCACGGACCTTCCAAACGGTCTGGTCGGAAGAAGGTCCGGTCTCATCTAGTGCCCCGAACCATCTGACCAAACCGTCCAACCAGACCGTCTCGGACCCTCAAACTGTGTCCCGAACCATCCGACCAAACCATCCACCCGACCGTCCCGGAACTCAAACGGTTGGTCCCGAAACCGTCCGACCAAACCGTCCAACACGACTGTCCCGAAACATCCAAACGGTCCGTCCGGAAGAAGGTCGGTTAGTCTCTACTTCTCCCGAACAATCCGACCAAACCATCCAACCCAACCGTCCCGGACCCTGCAAACTGTTGGTCCGAACCATCCGACCAAAACCGACCAATCGACGTCTGGGACCTCCAAACTTCGGTCCCGAAACATCCGACAAAGCCGTCCGAAATGACCTCCTGGACCCTCCAAACATTTGGTGCGAACCATCCGACCAAACCGTCCAACCCGACTGTTCCGGACCTTCAAACGGTCCCTCGGAAGAAAGTCCGGTTCTCCTCTAGTTCTCACGAACGAACCGAACAAACGTCCAACCCGACAAAAACCGTCCCACCGACCGTTCTCGGAACCCTCCAAACGTTGGTCCTGAACCATCCGACCAAACCGTCCAACCCGACCGTACAGAACTTCCAAACGTTCCGTCCGGAAGAAGTTCCGTATCTCCTCTAGTTGTCCAGAAACATCCAACCAAATCGTCCAACCGACTCTCAGACCTCCAAAATGCTGGTCCTGAACCCATCCGCGAAACCGTCCAATCCGACTGTCCTGGAACTGCCAAACGTCCGTCCGGAAGGTCTAGATCTCTCTAAATGTCCGGAAACACCATCGACCCGGACCGTTCAACCCGACCGTCCTGGACTTCCAACACGGTCCGTGTCCGGAAGAAGGTCCGGATCTCTATAGTTCACCGAACCATCAGGACCAAAACGTCAAACCGACTGTCTCGGACCATCCACAAACTGTCCGTCACGTACCATCACGACACCAAACCGTCAAAATCCGACGCTCCCGGACACCTCCAAACTCTTCGGTCCCGAATCAACTCAACTAAATCATGCAACCGTCCCACTCCCCAAGTCGTCTAGACCTCCAAACTGTTGGCTACGAATCATCGACCAAGCATGCAACCCGACCGTCCGGAACTTCCAAACGCGTCCGTCAGAAGAAGGCCGGATCTCCTCTAGTGTCCGAACCATCCAACCAAACTGTCCAACTCCGACTGTCTCAGACCCTCCAAAACTGTGGTCCTGAACCATCCGACCAACCGTCCAACCGACAGTCCGGGGAACTTCAAATGGTCCGTCCGGAAGGGCTAGAGTCTCGCTAAGTGTCCCAAACTATCGACCAAAACCGTCCAACCGACCGTCTCGACCTAAACAAACGGTCTGTCGGAAGAGGTCTGTTATCTCTCTGAGTTCTCCCGAACCATCGGCCAAACCATCCAATCCGCCGTCCCGGACCGTTCCAAACCAAACAAACAATAATGTCCGTCTGGAAGAAGGTCCGGTATCCTCTAGTTCTACCGAACCATCCGACCAAATCATCCAACCGGACCGTCCCGAACCATCCGACCAAAATCATCCAACCGACTGTCCGGACCCTCGTAACGTTGGTCCCGACCATCCGACCAAACCGTCCAACCCGACATACCGGACCCTCCAAATTGTCATCCTGAAACGATTCGACCAAAACCGTCCACCTGACCGTTCGGACCCTCCAAAGTTTTGGTCCCGAAACATCGACCAAACGGTCCAACCAGACCGTCCCGGACCCTCAAACTGTTGGTCCCGAATTATCCGACCAAATCATGCAACCCGGACCATCCCGGACCTTCCAAACGGTCCGTCCGAAAGAAGGTCCGGTTCTCCTCTAGTTCTCCCGAACGATTCAACCAAACAGTGCAAACCCGACCATCTCACGCCCTCGCACTGTTAGTCCCGAACCATCCGACCAAACCGTCCAACCCAACCGTCTCGGACCCTCCAAAATGTTGGTCCCAACCCGTCCGACCAAACGTCGGACCCGACCGTCCCGAACTTCAAAACGGTCGTCCGTAAGAAGGTCCAGATCTCCTCTAGTTGTCCCGAAACCAGCCGACCAAACCGTCCAACCCGCCACCCCGGACCCTCTGAACTGTTGGACCCGAACCATCCGACCAAACCATACAACCCGACAATCTCGGACCCTCCAAATTGTTGGTCCCGAACCATCCGACCCAAAACCGTCTAACCCGACCGTCCCGGGCCTTCCAAACTGTCCGTCTAGAAGAAGGTCGGTTCTCCTCTGACCAAACCGTCAAACCCGACTATCCTGGAACTTCCAAACTGTCCAACCCGACGTCCCGGACTTTCAAACTGTTGATCCCGAGCCATCCGACCAATCGTCCGTCTCGCGACCCTCCAAAACATTCGGTCCTGAACCATCTGACCAAACTGTCCAACCCGACCGTCTCGGACCTCCAAACTGTTCGTCCCGAACCAATCCCTCCAAACTGGGTCGTCCCGAACCATCCGACCAAACGTCCAACCCGACCTTCCCGGACCCTCCAAACTGTTGGGTCCCGAACCATCCGACCAAACGTCGAACCCGACCATCCCGGACCTCCATATCTGTTGGTCCCGAACCATCCGACCCAAACCGTCCAACCCGACCGTCGTGGACCCTCCAAAACTGTTGGTCCCGAACCATCCGACCAAAACCGTCCAACCCGACCGTCTGCGGACCCTCCAAACTGTTGGTCCCGAACCATCGACCAAAACCGTCCAACCGACCGTCCTGGACTCTCCAAACTGTTGGTCGCGAATCATCCGACCAAATCGTTGCAACCTGACCGTCCCGGACCTTCTAAACAGTCCATCCGGAAGAAGGTCCGATTGTCCTCTAGTTCTCCCGACCATCCGACCAAACAATCCAACCCGACGTCCCGGACCTTCTAAACGGTCCGTCCAGAAGAAGGTCCGGCTCTCCAAACTGTTGGTTCAGAACCATCAACCAAAACCGTCCAACACGACGTCTCAGACCTCCAAACTGTTGGTCCCGAACCATCCGACAAACCGTCCAACTCTACTGTCTGGAACTCCGAATGGTCAGTCCGGAAGATCTAGATCTCCTCTAATGTCCCAAAACATCCGACCAAAACGTCCAACCAGACCGTCCGGACTTCCAAACGGTCCGTCGGAAGAAGGTCGGATTTCTCTTAGTTCTCACGAACCATCCGACCAAACCGTCAACCTGACCGTCTCGGCCTCCAAATTATTTGTCCAAGCCATCCGACCAAAACCGTCAACCCGACCGTCCCGGACTTTCCAACGGTCCGTCTGGAAGAAGGTCCGGTTCTCCTCTATTCTCCCGAAAACCATCCGACCAAACTGTCGAACCCGACCATCCGGCCCCTCCAAACTATTAGTCCCGGACATCTACCGACCGTCCAACCCGACCGTACCGAAACTTCCAAAAGGTCCGTCCGGAAGAGTCGGATCTCCACTAGTGTCCCGAACCATGCAACCAAACCTTCGAACCCGGACCGTCTCAGACCCTCCAAACTGTTGGTCCCGAACCATCCGACCAAACCGTCAACCCGACTGTCCTGGAACTTCCAAATGGTCGTCCGAAAGGTCTAGATCTCCTCTATTGTCCCAAACCATCCGACCATACCGTCCAACCCGACGTCCAGGAGCTTCCAAACGGTTGTCCAGAAGAAGGTACGGTTCTCCTCTAGTTCTCCGAAACCGTCCAACCCGACGTCCGGACCGTCCAAACTGTTGGTCCCGAACATCGACCAAACCATCCAACCTGACCATCGCGGACCCATCAAACTGTTGGTCCGAGCTTCCGTCCAAACCATCCAACCCGACTGTCACGGGCCCTCCAAACTGTTGGTCCCGAACCATCCGACCAAACCGTCAAACCCGACCTGTCCGGACCTTCAACACGGTCCGTCCGGAAGAATGTCCGACTCTCCTCTTGTTCTCCCGAACCATTCTCACCAAACTATCCACGAACCATCCCGGACCCTCGAAAAACTATGGTCCTGAACCATCTACCAAACCGTCGGATCGTCCAACTGTGGTCCCGACCATCCGAGGGAAACCATCCAACCCGTCCATCGCGGACCCTCCAAAACTGTTGGTCCAACTGTGTGTCCCGAACCATACGACCAAAACCGTCCAGCCCGACCGTCCGGACTTCGACACGGTCCGTCCGGCTGAATGTCCGGCTCTCCTCTTGTTCTCCCGAACCATCTGACCCCAAACCATCCAACCCGACCGTCCGTACCATGGAAACTGTTGGTCCCGAACCGTCCTACAACCGTCCAACCCGACCATCTCGGACCCTCCAAACTATTGGTCCTGAACCATCTGACCAAACCGTCCAACCCAACGTTCCGGACCGCCAAAACTGTGGTCCTGAACCGTGCGACAAAATCATCCAACCCGACAGTCTCGGACGCGCCAAAACTGTTGGTCCCGAACCGTCCGAAACTTCCAAACGTCCGTCCGGAAGAAGGTCTCACAGCTCTCATTGTCCCAAAGCATCCGAGCTAACCGTCCAACCCGACCGTCCCGAACCTCCAAACTGTTGGTCCCGAACCATTCGACCGATCGACCGTCTCGGTCCCTCCAAACTTTCGGTCCCGAACCATCCGACCATTACCGTCCAAATGACCTCCCGGACCTCCAAACCGTTGGTCCCGAACCATCCGACCAAACGTCCAACCCGACCGTATGGGACCCTCCAAACTGTTCGTCCCGAACATCCGACCAAACAGTCCACCCCGACCTTCCCGGACCCTCCAAACTGTGGTCCCGAACCATCCATCCAACGTCGAACCCGACCGTCTCGGACCCTCCAAACTGTTGGTCCCGAATCACTGACCAAACGTCCGACCCGACAGTCTCAGGACCCTCCAAAATGTTGGTCCCCGAACATCCAGCAAAACCGTCAACCCGACCGTGTCGGACCATCCAAATGTTTGTCCCGAATCCATCCGACCAAATCATGCAACCAGACCGTACCCGGACCTTCTAAACGGTCCGTCACAGAAGAAGGTCGGTTCTCCTTTCAGTTCTCCGAACATCCCGACCAAACAATCCAACCCGACCGCTCCGGATCTTCTAAACGGTCCGTCCAGAAGAAGGACCGGCTCTCCTCTAGTTCTCTAGAATCATCAAACTGTTGGCCCAGAACCATCCGACCAAACGTCCAACACGACCGTCCCGGACCCTCCAAACTGTTGGTCCCGAAATTATCCGACCAAACACTCCAACCGACAGTCCTGGGACCCACCAAACTGTGCGGTCCCGAAACCATCGCCGACCAAACCGTCCAACCCGACCGTCCCGGACCCTTCAAACTGTTGGTCCGAATCATCGACAAAAATCATGCACACCCGACCGTCCCGGACCTTCTAAACGGTCCGTCCGGAAGAAGGTCGGTTGTCGAAACTATCCGACAAAACCGTCCGACCCGACCGTCCTGGACCCTCAAACTATTGGTCCTGAATTATCCGACCAAACACATCCAACCCGACGAAATAACTCCAACCCGACCGTCCGAAACCATCGACCAATATCCAACCTGACCGTCCCGGACCCTCCAACTGTTGGTCCGAACCATCCGACCAATCTGTCCAACCTAACGTCCCGGGGCCCTCCAAACTATTGGTCCCAACCATCCGACCAAACCGTCCAACCCGATCGTCCAGGACCTTCCAAACGGTCGTCCCAAAGAAGGTCCGGCTCTCTCTAGTTTTCCCGAACCATCCGACCAAACCATCCAACACACTGACCGTCCGGACCCTCCAAACTGTTGCATCCGAGCCAAGCCAATGCAACCATCCAAACCACGACCACCCGGACCCTCGATCCCGAAACTGTTGGACCGAACATCTCCGGACCATAGCCACTCAAACCCACGATCGTCTCGGATCACTCAAACGTGTGGTCCCGAACCATCCGACCAAACCGTCCAAACTGACCTCCCGCGACCCTCCAACGTGGTCCCGAACCATCGACCAAAACGTCCAACCAACCGTATCGACCTCAAACTGTTCGTCGCCCGAACAACCCTACCGAGCAAACAGTCCACCCCGACCTTCCCGGACCCTCAAACTGTTGGTCCCGAACCATCCATCCAAACCGTCGAACCCGACCATCCCGGAACTCCACTGGGTCCCACCATCGACCAAACCGTCCGACCGACTCCTCGGGACCTCCCACCGTTTCGACCCTCCGACCAAC
>JAGXJF010004625.1:0-209012 GCA_019208055.1 Stipa capillata
TAGGCGGAAATCGATGAATCTCCAGACTCGTGCGAACGCCAAGTTCAGGTGAACGCCAAGTTCATGCGAACGCCAAGACCGCTCGATGCCGACTCCGAGACAACACCAACCTCGTCGCGACGCCAAGACCGCTCGATGCCGACTCCGCGACAATACCAACTCCGTCGTGACGCCAAGATCACTCGATGCCAACTCCGCGACAACACCTACCTCGTCGCGACACCAAGATCGCGCGATGTCGACCCCGCAGCGACAACAAGTCCGTGCATGACGGGCAGGACCCACGGGATATTCTCGAAATATTCCCGAAGGAAAAGACCTACGCGCCCCCAAGGGCATTAGTACATCTAGGGGCATGATTGTAAAGCACCTGAGGGCATTCTTGTAATCTCCCCTACCCCTCCATTTTCCCTATAAATAGAGGGACACCCCTTCCATTTGGGGGGATCCAGAAATTCTGCAATACCGGTTTGCTTGCACCTCCTCTCCTCCGGTTTACAGCCTCGCTGCGAGTTCGAGCGTCTTCGCGTCGGGTAACCCGTGCGCGCGACAGCGGTGTCTTCACGAAGTAGTTTCCCGTGCAACCCTCGTAGGTCCGTGGAGCCATGCGGGGGTGCCACAAGTTTACTGCCTAGCCTCGTTGCTACGACAGTTGGCGCCGTCTGTGGGAAGCTAGCAAGAAGCCGTGTGACGAAGACTACAGTCGCCGCCGGGAGCGCGAAGACGCCATCGTCAACCCGCAGGACGATCGAGCCATGCCGCCTAAGAAGCGAGGAGGAACGAAGCGGAAGGCCACGGCCACCTCCGCAACGGGCACGAGAGCATCGACCTGAAGTGCGGTACGCGCAGGCGTCGCAGTGTCCAGCTCGGTGCTCCGTCGCGGTGTCGACCTCAGCGTCTCCATTGCGGTGTCTCTGCGCGGTGTCGACATCGGCACTCCGTCACGGAGTCGACCTCGCCCCTCCGTTGCGGTGTCGACCTCTACACTGCGCTGTGGCGTCAACCTCGCCCCTCCGTCGTGGTGTTGACCTCTACACTCCGTCGTGACGTCGGGCTCAACACACTGTCGTGGTGTCGACCGCTAGGCGCTCCATCGTGACACCGACCTTGACAGCATGTCACGGCGTCGACTTCGGCACTTCATCACGCCATCGACACTGCTCAACATGTGGCCGCCCACCCGCTGGCTTGTTCCTTTGGTGCCCAAACTTGGGAATAGCACATAAGGGGCTCATCTTCAGCATCGTCACCTAAAACCTCCTCGTGTGTGCCGGGAAGCCACGTCTCCCCCACACGAGTCGAGCAACAAACCTCCTCATGTGTGCCGGGAAGCCCCATCTCTCCTGCACGAGTCGAGCGAAAAGCCTCCTCACGTTGGCCGGGAAGAACCATCTCCCCCGCTTGAGTCGAGCACTTGAACCTCCTCGTGTGCGCCGGGAAGCCCCATCTCTCCCGCACGAGTCGAGCAAAAAGCCTCCTCACGTTGGCCGGGAAGAACCATCTCCCCCGCGTGAGTCGAGCCCTTGAATCTCCTCGTGTGCGTCGGGAAGCCCCATCTCCCCCGCACGAGTCGAGCGCAAAGCCTCCTTGCGTTGGCTGGGAAGAAGCAACTCCCCCACGTGAGCCGAGCACCCAAACCTCCTCGTGTGCGCCGGGATGCAGCCCATCCCCCACGCGAGTCGAGTAAAAGGCCTCCTTGCATTGGCTGGGAAGAAACATCTCCCCCATGTGAGTCGAGTATTGTCGCTCCCCCGCATGAGCCGTCTTGCAAGCCAAGAAAGGCCCGATGCACACGTCGCCATGCACCTATCTCTAAGTGTTTCGCTTCTTTTTTGGGCAAGGACCCGGTACGCACGTTGCCGCATGTCAATCCCTTCTTGACATCAGTATCTAACTATTTGATACAGGAAGAAAAGCTTAAAGCTAGAAGACGACTACTCGCGCTACCCACCACGCCGGGGGACGTGAAGTTTTTCCGATTGGGAGGCAAGGTACGCAGTACCATTCTCAACATCGCAAGGGACTACGCCACCCTGCAAGGTACCAAGTACCACGCACGACATCGCAAGGGACTACGCCACCCTGCAAGGTACCAAGTACCACGCACGACATCGCAAGGGACTACGCCACCGAGGTACCCACGGGCAAGCAGCGATGCCGCATGAAGCCAAGATGCCGCGGCGTCGACTCCTCGATGCTCCGTCGCGGCGTCTCCGTCAAGCTTGGCGCTCCATCGCGGCGTCGAACTCGGCGCTCCGTCACAGTGTCGACCTCGGCGCTCCGTCGCGGCGTCGACCGCGGCATTCCACCGTTGCGGTGTCCGACGCGGCATCCAGCGTGGCGCTCCGTCGCCGCGTCGACCTCGGCGCTCCATTGTGGCGCTCCGTCGCAGTGTCTGCGTCGACCTTACCGCTTCATCGCGGCATCGAGCCCGGCGCTCCGTTGTGGCGCTCCATCACAGCGTCTGCGTCGACCTTGCCGCTCCGTCGCGGCATCGAGCCCGGCGCTCCGTCGTGGCGTCTCCGTCAACCTTGGCGCTCTATCGCTGTGTTGACCTCGGCGCTCCATCGCGGTGTCCGACGCGGCATCCAGCGTGGCGCTCCATCGCTGTGTTGACCTCGGCGCTCCATCGCAGCGTCCCCGTCAACCTTGGCGCTCCATCGCTGTGTCGACCTCGGCGCTCCGTCGCGGCGTCAACCACGGCGCTCCACCGTCGCGGTGTCCGACGCGGCATCCAGCGTGGCTCTCCATCGCCGCGTCGACCTCGGCACTCCGTCGTGGCGTCTCCGTCTCGGCGTGCAGCTTGGCACTCTGTCACGACGTCGACCTCGGCGCTCCATTGTGGCGCTCCGTCGCAACATCTGCGTCGACCTTGCCGCTCCGTCGCGGCATCGAGCCCGGCGCTCTTTCGCGGCGTCAACCTCAGTGCTCCATTGTGGTGCTCCATCACGGCTGCGTCGACCTTGCCGCTCTATCGCGGCATCGACCCCGGCACTCCGTCGCAGCGTTGACCTCGATGCTCCATTATGGCGCTCCATCGTAGCGTCTGCGTCGACCTTGCCGCTCCGTCGCGACATCGAGCCCGGCGCTCCATCGCAGCATCCCCGTCAACCTTGGCGCTCCATCGCTGTGTCGACCTCGGCGCTCCGTCGCGGCGTCGACCGCGGCGCTCCACTGTCGCGGTGTCCGACGCGGCATCCAGCGTGGCGCTCCATCGCCGCGTCGACCTCGGCACTCTGTTGTGGCGTCTCCGTCGTGGTATCTCCGTCACGGCGTGCAGCTTGGCACTCTGTCACGACGTCGACCTCGGCGCTCCATTGTGGCGCTCCGTCGCAACGTCTGCGTTGACCTTGCCGTTCCGTCGCGGCATCGAGCTCGGCGCTCCTTCGTGGCATCGATCTCGGCGCTCTATTGTGGTGCTCTGTCACGGCTGCGTCGACCTTGCCGCTCTGTCGCGGCATCGACCCCGGCACTCCGTCGCGGCGTTGACCTCGGCGCTCCATTATGGCGCTCCGTCGCAGCGTCTGCGTTGACCTTGCCACTCCGTCGCGGCATCGAGCCCGGCGCTCCGTCGCAGCGTCTCCGTCAACCTTGGCGCTCCATCGCTGCATTGACCTCGGCGCTCCGTCGTGGCGCCCCCGTTGCGACATCCAGCGTGACGCTCCGTCGCAGCATCGACCGCGACGCTTCGTCGTGGCGCCTCCGTCGCGACGTCCAACGCGACGTCCAGCGTGGCGCTCCATCGCAGCATCGACCGTGGCGCCCCATCACGGCGTCAACCTCGGTGCTTTGTCATGGTGTCCTCGTCGTGGCATCAAGTTCACCACTGTGTCGCAGTGTCTCTATCGCGGCATTGACCCCGGCGCTCCGTCGTGGCATCCCCATCGCGGCATTGACCCCGGCGCTCCGTCGTGGCATCCCCATCGCGGCATTGACCCCGGCGCTCCGTCGTGGCATCCCCATCGCGGCATCAACTCCGGCGCTCCGTCGCGGCGTCGACCTCGGCGCTCCATCGCGGCATCTCCATCGCGGCGTCTCCGTCGTGGCACCTCCGTCGCGGCATCGACCTCGGCGCTCCGTCGTGGCATCCCCATCGCGGCATTGACCCCGGCGCTCCGTCGTGGCATCTCCATCGCGGCATCAACCCCGGCGCTCCGTCGCGGCGTCGACCTCGGCGTTCCATCGCGGCATCTCCATCGCGGCGTCTCCGTCATGGCACCTCCGTCATGGCATCGACCCCGGCGCTCCGTCGTGGCATCCCCATCGCGGCATTGACCCCGGCGCTCCGTCGTGGCATCCCCATCGCGGCATTGACCCCGGCGCTCCGTCGTGGCATCCCCATCACGGCATCAACCCCGGCGCTCCGTCGCGGCGTCGACCTCGGCGCTCCATCGCGGCGTCTCCGTCGTGGCACCTCCGTCGTGGCATCGACCCCGGCGCTCCGTCGTGGCATCCCCATCGCGGCATTGACCCCGGCGCTCCGTCGTGGCATCTCCATCGCGGCATCAACCCCGACGCTCCGTCGCGGCGTCGACCTCGGCGTTCCATCGCGGCATCTCCATCGCGGCGTCTCTGTCATGGCACCTCCGTCGTGGCATCGACCCCGGCGCTCCGTCGTGGCATCCCCATCGCGGCATTGACCCCGGCGCTCCGTCGTGGCATCCCTATCGCGGCATTGACCCCAGCGCTCCGTCGTGGCATCTCCATCGCGGCATCAACCCCGGCGCTCCGTCGCGGCGTCGACATCGGCGCTCCATCGCGGCATCTCCATCGCGGCGTCTCCGTCGTGGCACCTCCGTCGCGGCATCGACCCCGGCGCTCCGTCGTGGCATCCCCATCGCGGCATCAACCCCGGCGCTCCGTCACGGCATCCCCATCGCGGCATTGACCCCGGCGCTCCGTCGTGGCATCCCCATCGCGGCATCAACCCCGGCGCTCCGTCGCGGCGTTAACCTCGGCGCTCCATCGCGGCATCTCCATCGCGGCGTCTCCGTCGTGGCACCTCCGTCGCGGCATCGACCCCGGCGCTCCGTCGTGGCATCCCATCACGGCATTGACCCCGGCGCTCCGTCGTGGCATCCCCATCGCGGCATGGACCCCGGCGCTCCGTCGTGGCATCTCCATCGCGGCATCAACCCCGGCGCTCCGTCGCGGCGTCGACCTCGGCGCTCCATCGCAGCATCTCCATCGCGGCGTCTCCGTCGTGGCACCTCCGTCGCGGCATCGACTTCGGCGCTCCGTCGTGGCATCCCCATCGCGGCATCAACCCCGGCGCTCCGTCACGGCGTCGACCTCGGCGCTCCATCGCGGCATCTCCGTCGTGGCACCTCCGTCGTGGCATTGACCCCGGCGCTCCGTCGTGGCATCTCCATCGCGGCATCAACCCCGGCGCTCCGTCGCGGCGTCGACCTCGGCGCTCCATCGCGGCATCTCCATCGCGGCATCTCCGTCGTGGCACCTCCGTCGCGGCATTGACCCCGGTGCTCCGTCGTGGCATCTCCATCGCGGCATCAACCCCGGCGCCCCGTCGCGGCGTCGACCTCGACGCTCCGTCGCGGCATCTCCATCGCGACGTCTCCGTCGTGGCACCTCCGTCGCGGCATCGACCCCGGCGCTCCGTCGTGGCATCTCCATCACGGCATTGACCCCGGCGCTCCGTCGTGGCATCTCCATCGTGGCATCAACCTCGGTGCTCTGTCGCGGCATCTCCGTCGCGGCGTCTCCGTCGTGGCACCTCCGTCGCGGCGTCGACCCCAACGCTCCGTCACGGCATCTCCGTCGTGGCGTCGACCCCGGCGCCCCGTCGCGGCGTCGACCTCGGCGCTCTGTCGCAGCGTCGAGCTCGGCACTCCGTCGTGTCATCTCCGTCACGGCGTCGACCTTGACGCTCCGTCGCGGCGTCGAACTCGGCACTCCGTCGTGTCATCTCCGTCGCGGCGTCGACCCCGACGCTCCGTCGCGGCGTCGACCTCGGCGCTCCAACACGGCGCTCCGTCGAACTCGGTGCTCCGTCTTGGCGCTCCGTCGTGGCGTCTCCATCGTTGCGTCCAACGCGGCGACCAACGTGGCGCTTCGTCACGATATCGACCGCGGTGCTCCATCGCGTCGCCTCTCCCCTCACGGCCCAAGCAGGAGGCCTCGCCAGCGTGTCCTCCGCGTCGCCCCGAGTGGCCACTCGGGGTCTTGAGCAAACGGGACCACGGTCACTGCGATGGGTCCCGTCGCTATCTCCTCGCCGATCGCTTCCAACGGCCGGGAGTTGGGCAGGCGCAGAAGTTGCTCAATCCACGGTGCCCCTGTGCTACGGCCGACACGGTGAGTCCCGTTGCCGCCTGCACATCATATCGCCTCGCTCCCCGCGGCTCGGGTAGGAAGCCTCGCCAGCACGCCCTCCACGTCGCCCCGGAATGTCACGGGGGTCTTGAGTGAACGGGACCGCGATCGATGCGACGCGGTCGCTGCGACGAGTCTCGTCACTATCTCCTCGCCAGCGCGCCCTCCACGTCGCCCCGGAATGTCACGGGGGTCTTGAGTGAACGGGACCGCGATCGATGCGACGCGGTCGCTGCGACGGGTTCCGTCACTATCTCCTCGCCAGCGTGCCCTCCGTGTCGCCCTGAGTGGCCACTCGGGGTCTTGAGCAAACGGGACCATGGTCACTGCGATGGGTCCCGTCGCTATCTCCTCGTCGAGCTGTCCCAACGGCCATAAACTGGGCAGGCGTAGAAGTCACCAAATCTGCAGTGTTCCTGTGCGAAAAATCAAACAAGCGCAGCAATGAGAGGAGTCATCCTGTGGAATGCATCGAGCCTAGCGGCTAAAGTATATGCAGACTCAACATCATCGTGGCATATACGAACGTGACCTCATCGATCGCGCTAAAGAGGGGAAGTGGTGACGCACTTAAACACGGTATCGGCGAGGTCTACGTCACTCAACTCAATTTATACAAGCATGGCAAAAAGCAAGAAAGAGTGAAGAACGACAGCTATCCGTCCACCTTTTCGACGCGGTGTTCATCTCATACGACGAGTAATAATGGCAACGCGTGCGCACGTGCTCGATAATAGCATCACCTGTTCCAAAAAGAAAAGAAAAAAAGGGAAAGGGGCGTCGTACACCAGCGGCATGTGTCACACCACATCGCGTATACGAAGCATGGTGGCAGTGCGTACTTCGCGCATGTTATATCTTTTTTTCTACACATACGAATATCCCATACAACAGGAAAGCAAAGGCGTCTAGATCCTCACGAACTCACTCATGCATTCGACAAACACAACAAACACAGGTACGCAAAAGACTCGATTGTCGGTCACCCTTGGAGCGGAGTCCGTCGGCAGCAGTGCAGCGAGCACGGTGGCGACAGCAGACGCGGCTCTGGCCAGCGGAACAGTGATGGCCCTAGGCAGCGGCAGCCCGGGGCGTAGGCGACACCGGCTCCCCTAGGCGGCCCGAGGTGCGGCGCTGGCCCAGCCACAGCGGCGGTGGCCCGAGGCGAAGGAGGCGCGCTGGGGCGGGTGGCAGCGCTCCGCCTGTCCAAGCAGAGCAAGCGCGGCGGCGGCTCAGGGCACTGGCGGCAGCAGCGCACGGCGGGGAGCAGCGGACCCGGAGGCAGGCCCCGGCCGGTCGGCTCCCGGGGAGCGGCGCGGCGGACCTAGGGAGGCGGCGACCGGGGGTGGCCGGTGGTAGGCCCCGGCAGGGCTGCTCCCGAGGAGCGGCGCGGCGGATCCGAAGGGGCGGCGACCGGGGGCGGCTCGCGGGGGGTAGCCGACGGTAGGTCCCGGCCGGGCGGCTCCCGAGGAGCGGCTGGCGGCAGGATCCGGCCAGGCGGCTCTCGGGAAGGGGCGCGGCGGACCCGGGGGGGCAGCAGGCGATGGCGGAGACTCCCCGGGCCGGCGGCGTCGAGGCTCCCCACGAGGCAGCAGGCGGCGGCAGTCAAGGGGAGCTCAGCGGCGGCGCAAGGTGGCGTGAGAGCACGGCGGTGGGAGGCCCCCATGGAGGGGCGTGGGGGGCTTTATAGCCACCGCCCCGGGTGACCTAGCCGGCCCAGCAAGGGCCCCTTAGGGCGTTCGGCCAGGCGCAGTAAGGGAAGAAAAAAAAGGAAGAAAAGAAAAGGGAAGAAAAGGGAAGAAAAGGAAAAAAGAAAGAAGAAAAAAAAGAGAAAAAAGTAGTTTTACTGCAGATTGGACCCGGAGGATTTTCGCTAAGTCCCACGGATTGGACTCGGAAGATTTTCGCTAAATCCCTGATTTTACCACAGGTTGGACCCAGAGGATTTTCGCTAAGTCCCCTGTTTTACCACGGGATCCCTGGTGTTCGTATTCCGCGACCCCGGGGAACATCGCGACAACTCAGAGCTCGTCAGTCCGGTCAGCACGCTGACCCCATCAGAATCGGTGCGCCGGCCGGACGGGCACTAAATAACCGCCCGCACCGGCGAGGGACTACTGTTGGGGAAGGGGTCCCCGCGCTACCCGGTTTTGACGCATTTTCCGCACTTAGGGGAAATCGATGAATCTCCAGACTCGTGCGAACGCCAAGCTCGAGTGAACGCCAAGTTCATGCGAACGCCAAGACCGCTCGATGCCGACTCCGCGACAACACCAACCTCGTCGCGACGCCAAGACCGCTCGATGCCGACTCCGCGACAATACCAACTCCGTCGCAACGCCAAGATCGCTCGATGCCAACTCCGCGACAACACCTACCTCGTCGCGACACCAAGATCGCGCGATGTCGACCCCGCGGCGGCAACAAGTCCGTGCATGACGGGCAGGACCCACGGGATATTTCCGAAATATTCCCAAAGGAAAAGACCTACGTGCCCCCAAGGGCATTAGTACATCTAGGGGCATGATTGTAAAGCACCTGAGGGCATTCTTGTAATCTCCCCTATCCCTCCATTTTCCCTATAAATAGAGGGACACCCCTTCCATTTGCGGGGATCCAGAAATTCTGCAATACCGATTTGCTTGCACCTCCTCTCCTCCGGTTTACAGCCTCGCTGTGAGTTTGAGCGTCTTCGCGTCGGGTAACCCGTGCGCGCGACAGCGGTGTCTTCACGAAGTAGTTTCCCGTGCAACCCTCGTAGGTCCATGGAGCCATGCGGGGGTGCCACAAGTTTACTGCCTAGCCTCGTTGCTACGACAAGGATATTGTATTAATTCATTCATATCGTTTTCCCTCTGTAGCCGCTGTAAAACCTCACTAGAGTTTCAACACCGGCAAGCCGGAAGCCTGGGCAAGTGCTCAGGCTGGAGGGGCGGTAAATCCGCCCTAGTTCCTTTATTCACATAATCACATACCATAGAAGGTCGCGTACAAGGGTGTGTGCCAGTAGCATATGTTCTCTCATATCTCCATAAGCATATATACTAAGCTAGTTAGTACTATCATTTGCATTAAGAAGCCAATCCAAGAATTCATTAAAATAGACCCACTTCATTCCACCTAAGCTTACATTTGGAAAACTATCCTATTTTTAATTCCAAACGGGATAGTAACTTATCATGCTATCACTAGTATTTTTCTCAAGTCACTGTTGGCCATTAGTTTATCATACAAACTAACGTGACACAATAAATTATCTTCGTAGTAACTTATCATGGGACCATACATGCGTACTACACTATCACTATCTTGACTGTAAACTGATAGCTAACAATAGCATGGTAAAGGTAAATAGTCGAGTTAAAATAGGTATACAATAAATCAGAACTACTTATAATTGTCTAGCATATAGAAGTGACATACTGATCATTTTCTCCTACTCAGGTATAACAAGAAAAGTAGGATATATGGAAGTGACCATGTGTATCAAAGAGTGACTCATGGGGATTATGCCTCCAAAAGCAGTAAGTGTTTGACTAGAACATAAGTGTAAAATTTTCTTTTACTTTATATCATAGGTAGTTAATGTTGTAGGTATAGGTACTGAAGTGGGCAATGGGCATAGATAGATTCTTTTACACGCCTTATCCTTTTGTTTTGTATAAAAACAAGAGTGATTAAACACAGAATGAGTATCAAACAGAATGTTAGCTTGTTGGAGTTTTAAGGGTCAAAACTAGGCAAACTATAGGAATATAAGGAAATCATAGTATTTTTCCTTAATGGTCAACCTCGTTAGGCTTCTATTCAGGGTATTGAGCAAAGGATACCCGATCTTTATTAACGAAACCCGTCAGTATCACCAAAAAGATAATTCAAGAATTAATGAACTCTGACGCTTTGAACGATATGAGTGAATTAATACAATATCCTGATGCCCTTTAATTAAATTATTTTCATGTTATACATACCACTCAACAATCAAGTACAAATTGTACTCACAGGCACACAGGCTCACAGAAAATACCTTTACATGTCAGCTAACTTTTTTATCACCATGTAATTTTTATACTTCTCGAGATGCCTAAAGGCAGTGCAAACTAAATCTAGCCTCTCTAGGTGCAAAACCAAAATTTTCTTTGCAAAGTATTCATGACATCCTAACTTTGTTGAAGGGACAATATTATATTACCTTCTTTTAAGTTTTGTGCAGTCCAACATATTTTGTGACCAATCTTTTCCTTTTCTTTTATATTCTCCTTCCACTATTGGAGAACAGAATGTAAGCCATGAGAAAATTTCCCCTTGAACTTAATTTGCATCTTCCTTTTGATTACTCATCCATACCAAGAACAGATCTAACGAAATGAAAAGAACAATAAACGCACAGGCTAAGCTTTACCTTTTCTATCAGCTCCCAAAAGCCAAATTTGCTTAAGAATGACCTGAAGGCGCCGTCTCAGACGCCTCAGCGACAATGTCGGCGATGAACTTGATGAGCGAGCAGAGCCCACCCAAGAAGTTGTGGTCAATCACCCCCTCGCTCTCGATGACATGCGCGAAATCCACCAACTTCACCCTTACCGCGCCGCCGCCACCGGCCACGGACACCGCATTGGCATCGTAGCTCAGTAGAACGGACGCCGAGTAGAAGTGGAACAGCGTCTGCCCCTCGAACCACGCCTTCAGCTGCGCCAAGACTCCCCCTTCTCCTCCATATACCGCCGCCGCGAACGCAAAGTCCAGACCCTCGCCTCCAACCGACGACACGTAGCAGCGGAGCACGCGGCGGACGCCGGGGATGTCCATCTCCTTCAGCTCTGACCTCTCCAGACGCCAGACCGCGCCCCCGGCGTCGGTCACCCGGATGCCGGAGACGCGGAAACCGAGAAGGACGCTCGTGCTTGCGCGGTCCTTGGCGAGGCACTTGGCGACATAGGGCACGCGGAGGCCACGTGCAGGCGTCGATCTTGATGTCGATCACGGAGGGGGAGGCGAGGCCCTCGAGGAGATCATCGAGGACGAGGTGAGGGTGCGACTCGCTGGGTTGGGGAGGAGGCGTGTGCCATGAAAGCGGAAAGAACGTGTCCCGGATGCGGGGCGGGACGGCGGGGTGGGCGGAGAAGGCCGTGTAGAAGGCGAGCTCGTGCTCGCCACGGTCGAGAGCCTGGAGCGGCTTGAAGAAGAGGCCTACGCCGTCGACGAGCAGCCCAGCTTGTTGGCGGCCGCGCGGTGGCCGGCGACCTGGTGCTCCGACGGGCGGAGATCGGACATGGTGGGGGCGACGGGCGAACGGCGGGGGTGGGTCGGGAAGGATAGGCCGGGGGAGTTTGAAAGAGAGTTCGAAATCTCGAGATCATGATTCCTGCTCTCCTGGTGAATTTTGTCTCTTTCTTTCTCGGTGAATTTTGTCTGTTTCTCTTCGCAAATTGATTTCTCTTCTGCCTGGTGCGGTGCCCACCTTCCGCGGAACTCCTGTCTTACATCTATATGTCAAAATTGTTCAGTTTCTTTGTTGCGGTAGTCTTCACCTCAGTTTTCACTGACATCACTTCCTCTTAGTGTGACGGTAGTGTTCACCAATATGACAGTTTTCACTGACATGACTTCTCCTTAATGCGGTGATATAGGCACAAAGTAGTCGCCAGTCACTGTCACTCGTCTACCGCGTCGTCACAAACCACTGCCGCTCCATGTTAGCGAAAACTAGGGTAAAATCCACTAATTGCTGGAAATTGAACGATTTAAGAGTTGGAGACCTGAATCGAACCATTTTAAAGGTTACAACGTGAACTCGAGTAAGAGTTCAAGATTGAAAATTAGTTTATTTTCTCTTTTATCTAATTAGTAGGAGACCATCACCCAGTTTTCATGACATAATCAAATGAGTTGTTGTTTCAGTGGTCAGTGGAGGTAGTTGTATCTCTTGCTCACCAGGGATCAAAGCCTAGAATTTTTTTCGGTGAAGGTGTATCCATCGATAATGATGGTTTCATGGTGACTTTATCAATTTTCAAGCTCTGTGAGTCCGGTCTCCAGTGTACATAATATGAGTGCATGTATGCGTATGTATGTAAGTGTCTGCGAGTTGTGTTTGATGTTCTTAAATAGATATGTTTTGAATAGGAGAGGATGAAGTTCTGCAAGCGTCCATCTGCCTTCCCCTCTCGAGTTCGAAGTTGAATACGAATTTTATCTTATTTAAATACATGTCTTGGTGTAGTACATACGTGCGGAGGATATGCTCGGTATTTTACCAATGAGGACGACGAGGAATGTTATGTTAGAAATATGTGGCGGCGTCATGATCTAGGATAGCGGTGGATAAATGATATCACGATGGGTGTTTGTACTTATAAAGATATTGTTCAGCGTAAATATAAAGGTTCATATTAGCAAAAATATTAAATACCAATTGTTCGTGCTCGAGACAACATCCCATATGTACGATATAATTAGAGAAACTGTAAAATAATTTAAAATATTTATAATTGTAATTGACTTGCGAAAGAAATTCTCGTACAAAAAATATAGCCAAACAATACCCGACACAACATATATTTGGTATGTGATGTAAACTCTCGCCATAATAATGATCAAGTAACACCTTATCCTGTTGACATGGAAAAAAGCTGCTAAAAGGGAAACTACCAAACGTCAGCCTAGGACATAGAATGAGCCAGAAAGCTGGCACATCAAATCAAAGGTGCTAAAAACCTACTCTTTTTTTCTTGCAACCGATTAAAAAGCCATTGAGCTAGAAACCAACAAAATGACAAACATTATACAAAAAACGTATTACGCTAGCTTTACAAATATAAAAGAGGGAACGATACAAAGATAGTTTTTTATAGACATAGACTGTAAGGTGCTTACCTCCCGTTAAAATACATAACCAAGAAAGGTCAATTTCTAAATGAAACAAAGTGAGATAGGATAAATAGCCAAGGCAACATACTTGACGCCATAGGAGATGGACTCACCTCTACTTATCCTAATCTTAATTTTAGGACTTTATAGGAAACCATTTTATTCGTTTATGATTTACTGACTTTATTCTAAAATAGTTATAACATGTCCATCTACATGAGCTATCAACCATACAAGAATCGAATTAGCTCTAGAATATAGACAAGCTATCTAAAGTCTCAACCTTTTTACGGAAATTGAACAAACCTACATCAATTATGTGAAAAAAGCTGCATGCGCACCCAAACAAACCACTTCCTACTCTCGTGGATCCTAACTAAGCTATGGACATCACTGCCACCTCATCCTTTTTTGCCAAGTTATACTCCCTTTTCCTCGTGCTTCGATCGAAATTACACTACATGAGTCAAATGCTACTGTCTAATCCTCTTAAAAAAGTGATAACCTCAAAAGATGGTAAATCACTACAGATTATACAACATCAAAATTCTGTAAGGATTATTCCATATGAATAAGGCCTCTTCACTCCTTGATTCAAAAAGAAGAAGATAAGAATACGATATTCATTTGAAATGTTGTCCTATTCAGGCCCAAACCCATACTCGCCACGGAATACGAATTTGGAGGCGAAGAGTGCAACATTTCTATATACAGATTTAGACACGAATAGTGTACATCTCAAAGGGATATCGTATTCATTTTTATTTTATAGTTAAATTTGAATAATTTAAACGGTGAATAGACTTCTCTGTGTGATACCAATTTTTTTTTGAAGCTGTGTGATACCACATTTTAGTTTATTACAGCATGCTTAACATGTTTTAGACGTGTTTAGATATATGTGGTCCTTTAAGCTTGACTCAACATATTGGAATGATCCATGTGTTGGATGCGATAATATAAGCCGATCATCCTGGTTCACATGGGTTCTTATGGAAATCCGGTATATGTATCCGAAAATATGGATACGGCCACTATACGGTTCGTATTGGATACGTTGCCACCCCTACTGGCCTCGCCTCGCCTCGCGTGCATATAAACTGCCTTGCCTTCTTCCACCGTCTCCTCCCTCGTTTCGCCAGTCGCTACACCCCAAAAACCTCACGCGCTCTCCCCTCCCCTCGCCTCGTCGCCAAGCCGGCGAGAGGGGGATCCACACAACCCCCCACGCCTATAACTACGTCGGGATCGAAGCTCGTGGAGAGCACCCGTCCCTACCCGCCCGCCCGCCTACAGGATCCAGCTCCCTCCCGTCGCCGCCGCTCTCCAGGCGACCGCGCCGACGCAAAGGTGAGTCCTGATCCGATGCTTCCGTTCCCGTCTCGTGTCGTTGAGGCCCCGCGGGTCGCAGATCTGGGGGTTTGGGATCCCGCTGCGGCCCGATCTGTGGTTTGCGGTTGTCTCGCGGGGCTGATTTCGGTACTCTGCTCTGCTCTGTCCGCGTTTAGTTTCCGGAGACCGGAATTCCTCCAGATCGCGTGGGGTTTATGCGGTGCTAGCGCCAGATCTGCCCGGTGCTGGTAGCGTTGCAGCTTTGCATGGCTGCCTGGGTGATTTTTGTGATAAGTATCAGGTTAGATTTAGATTCGTACGTTCAGTGCGCATTGCTCTGCTGCTCTGTCGCGCTCAGAGCCGTGGCAGAAAGGTGGCTGGTTTGGATGACTCGGGTGTGGTTGGACTCTTGCAGGTATTTGGGGTGGGCGTGGGCCAAATCTTTCGGGTGCAATTTTTTCATGTTTCCTTTTAGAGAAACATGCTGGTCCTTAGCAATTTCTGTATAGGATAAAAGCGGGATGTGATGTCCGCCCTACGTGCTGACCACTTTACGTTCCTACATATCTGTGATGCCTACTGCTGATATTCCTCCCTGCCGTGTTGTTGTTTACGGAGTATTGACGGAGTGACTTGATATTGCGTATCGTGAAAAGGCTGTTGTAGGACTGGAGTGAATTGATTTGTAACGTAAAAATCAGTAGTGATTTATGTGAAAAATTGACATTGGTGTGATTAATCATCTGCAATTTGGCATATTCTTTGTAATATTTCTTTTTCCCTTTCCTTTTAGCTACCTATGTGGTGGTGAAATCCGAATGCAATGGTCATTATGAATTGTGGAATAAGAAGGAAGACCCAAATTTCTCTAAATTGTTAATGGATTCCATCTTTCCTTTTGATTGCAGGATATAGCTACAATCATGGCAACAAACACAGGAGCATCAGGATGGCTAAGGGGTAAGGTGAAGGCTGTGACTTCTGGGGACTGCCTTCTCATCATGGGGAGTACAAAGGCAGAAATCCCGCCAGAGAAGTCCATCACTCTGTCATACCTCATGGCCCCAAGGCTGGTAAGATTCGATCTGCAGTTGATGAAATCCTTGTCGATAATGGGAATATGGTTTGGCGTTTTAACTTAATTGTCCGACTTTATTTCTGCCATGAGTTTGGAGGAAGCATTGGTGTACTCCATAGTGAACTAGGTTTCTGTGTCATGGTTGGGAGCTAATGAAAGTTTACATTTGACACAAGAATTCTCTCCATCACTGCATGATCATTCCTACTATTTGATTATGTTTTGTTCGTATGGTTTAACACTTACTGAATGTACGTAAGTCAAGCCATTGCATTTTGTTGTGCAATACTTCTCTTTACGTTTTTAGTATTTTCTGTTCTTTGTGTTTGTCGATTGATTGAAATGGAGAGTTCATTCTACTCTAGGCTCGTCGTGGCGGAGTGGATGAGCCATTTGCTTGGGAAAGCAGGGAGTTTCTGAGGAATCTCTGCGTAGGAAAGGTATTCCATGTGAATTTTACATCTTTCCCAAACTATCCTATGTATATATTGTTTGTATTCACAGTAAACTTCTTTTCTTCTCCAAATGAAAAACTAAAACCTATTGCAGGAGGTCACATTCAGAGTGGATTACACAGCTCCTAATGTTGGACGAGAATTTGGTACTGTTTACCTCGGTGACAAGAATATCGCCTACTCAGTAGTTACTGCAGGATGGGCAAGGGTAACGACCATTTACCTTTTTACCAGTTGTTTTATCCTGCGAAATGTTTCGTTAGTAATCTTATTTGCTTGATCAGGTAAAGGAGCAAGGCCCAAAGGGGAGTGAACAAAGCCCATATCTTGCTGAGCTGCAAAGGTTGGAGGAAGTTGCCAAGCAACAGGGTTTAGGCCGTTGGAGCAAGGTTAGCATTTTGTTTGTGGTGTTCCTGCCACCACCTTTTTTGTATTGCATGAGATGATTGTTCTATTGAATGCTGACTTTTTTTTGTATGCATCTTCTCTGCCAACTTTTAGGAACCTGGTGCTGCTGAAGAATCAATAAGAGATCTTCCACCATCAGCAATTGGTGAATCAAGTGGTTTTGATGCAAAGGGTTTCGCGGTTGAGAATAAAGGCAAGAGTCTGGAAGCCATTGTTGAACAAGTTCGTGATGGCAGTACTGTTCGTGTTTACTTGCTCCCAAGTTTCCAATTTGTCCAGATATATGTTGCTGGAGTACAGGTGTGGTTCTCATAAACCCTTTATTTGCTGCTGTATGTCTTTACCTTTAGAAGGTAAACATTCATTAGAATGAAATGTAGGCTCCGTCCATGGGGAGACGCCCACCAAATTCTACAATTGTTGCTGAAACGGAAGGCACTACTGATGGCACTGTAAATGGTGAGGATTCCGGGGAAACTCCTGCACCACTGACTACAGCACAAAGGCTTGCTGCATCGGCGGTTTCTACTGAAATTCCACCAGATAGGTTTGCAAGAGAAGCTAAGCACTTCACAGAGATTCGAGTTCTGAACAGAGATGTAAGCCACCTATAGTTTCAATTTTTTATCACATCTTTGGAGTCGATGTTTATCATCTTTTCATCATTTTTTATTTTTGTAATTTTTTCTAGGTGCGGATTGTGGTGGAGGGCACAGACAGTTTTAATAATATAATTGGTTCGGTGTATTACCCAGATGGGGAAACTGCGAAGGAATTGGCCCTTGAGCTTGTTGAAAATGTATGACCAATTATTTATTCATTTGAAGAAAAAGCATTCCTAAATTGTTTCTTTAAATTGTCAGGCCTTTTGCATTTAAAAATGGTCTTCTAACCTTACCATGTCAGGGTCTTGCGAAATATGTTGAGTGGAGTGCGAGCATGCTGGATGTTGAAACCAAAATAAAGCTGAAGAATGCAGAACTTCAGGCAAAAAAGGAACAATTGAGAATTTGGACCGGATTTAAGCCACCAGTGACAAACTCAAAGCCAATCCTTGACCAGAAATTCACTGGAAAAGTGAGTTGCATATTCTCACTGACAGTGTATTCATCATGATTAATGTGACTGCAACTAATTTGATTCATCTTGATCTCTTCATAGGTGGTAGAAGTTGTGAGTGGGGATTGCATTATTGTTGCTGATGATGCTGCTCCTTATGGCAGTCCTTCAGCAGAACGGCGGGTTAATCTTTCAAGTATTAGAGCTCCTAAGATAGGCAATCCTCGTAGGGAGGACAACAAGCCCGCAAATTTTGCTCGTGAATCTAAGGAATTCTTGCGGACACGGTTGATTGGCAAACAAGTATGTGTAGGGGCTTGTCAAATTCTGAAGGAAGTTACAATTATGAGAAGTTGTCATCTTAGTTGAAAAAATTGATTGATCTTTTTTGTTTTTAAATTTCCAGGTGACTGTTGAAATGGAATATTCTAGAAGGATCAGCACTATGGATGGACAGAATGCTGTGTCCGCAACTAACATGGCTGATACCAGAGTTTTGGACTACGGTTCGGTTTTTCTAGGTTCACCATCCCAGGCAGACGGAGATGACATATCTTCTGTTCCGAGCTCTGGCAACCAGCCTGGAGTTAATGTTGCTGAGCTTTTGCTCTCACGGGGCTTTGCTCAGACATCCAAACACCGAGACTACGAGGAAAGGTCGCACTATTTTGATGCTCTATTAGCAGCTGAAGCACGTGCTTTGAAAGCAAAGAAAGGAGTTCACTCTTCAAAAGATTCTCCTGTGATGCATATAACAGATTTGACAATGGTTTGGCATCCTAGCTTCTTACGTTAGTTTCCTTTGACAATTGCTCTGCAATCTGCAACTTTCTTAACTTACCATCCATTCGTACTGGCTCAGGTTTCTTCAAAGAAGGCCAAAGACTTCCTTCCCTTCCTACAGCGGAACAGAAGGCATTCTGCTATTGTTGAATATGTTTTCAGTGGCCATCGTTTCAAACTAACAATTCCCAAGGAGACTTGCAGCATTGCCTTTTCCTTGTCTGGTGTTAGGTGCCCTGGTAAAGATGAGCCCTACTCGAATGAAGCTATTGCTTTGATGAGGAGGATGGTTCTGCAGCGCGATGTGGAGGTATGGCTCTGTCTCTGGTTTATCCATATCTCCATCTTCAATTTCTAAACGATACCAATCTATTCTGCAGATTGAGGTTGAAGCGGTTGATAGAACCGGAACATTCTTAGGTTCCTTGTGGGAGTCCAAGATCAACATGTCTTCTGTTCTTTTGGAGGCTGGCTTGGCCAAGCTTAGTTCATTTGGTTTGGATAGGATTTCGGATGCACATGTTCTCACAAGAGCTGAACAGTCTGCAAAGCAGCAGAAACTGAAGGTAACCCCCCTTTCTTCCTGAAGTATATCATGAAAATTTTCTTATTGAGACTGTTTTTTCCAAGATATGGGAGAACTACGTGGAGGGCGAAGAAGTTTCCAATGGATCAGCTTCTGAATCCAGACACAAGGAAATTCTCAAGGTATGTTCATGAAATATATTAGAGTATACAATTCTGTCGTTTCTGAAAATTAATAATGCTGACATGGCTTTGTTGCCTGACTGTATTCAGGTTGTTATCACTGAAGTTCTTGGTGGTGGAAAGTTCTATGTGCAGACAGTAGGTGACCAGAGAGTCGCTTCCATTCAACAACAGCTTGCATCTTTAAAACTTAAAGATGCACCGGTCATTGGTGCTTTTAATCCCGTGAAGGGAGAGATAGTCCTCGCTCAGTTTAGCCTCGACAACTCCTGGAATAGAGCCATGGTATGGCTACAGTTAATTCACTTATGTTGAAACTAACTAAATATTCTTGTGTCGAGGTCATGGTTTACACTAACCTGACAGTAGCTCACATCCTAGAACTTTATTGAGAATTCTTTTGTTATATCCTATTATTTCAAAATTTTCCCTGCAAAACATTTTCAGTGGTCTTAGTTTAAGATGTCTTCAAATACCACCTCTGTGAGTCAGATTATGCTCAGTTAGTTCTACTGTAGTTTGCTTGTAAAATTTCTGATTGTGGTTTGGGCCATTTTCCTTGGTAGATGCCTATCAGTATACCCGTCATCAGTCATTAACTTGATGTGCATTTAACAAATTTCAATGTCAGAATCATTTAATCAATTTGACCAGATGAAACATTTGTTTTTTTGAAGTACCATGCTCCTGCTAAATTGATCACAAGGTAAAGGAGTTACAAACTTTATTCTTAGTTGAACCACTACTGGTTTTCATACATCTCATGTTTATATGCTGCTAAACTTCAGTAATGTTCTGCTACTGTTGATTAGGTATTCTTCTTCTGTTCAGAAACTTATGTTTTTACCCAAACTTGGCACAATCCAATTTTGTAGGCAGCTAACTTTACCTTTGATTATTACATTACTAAATGCATCCATGGGTACAAATTGAAGTGGCATATGCCAGTGTCAGACCCCAAGTACCTAACATTGCACAAGGCCGGAATACTATAGCAGTATCTTGCCAATGTTGTTGGCAATACGTGATCAGTGTCCCATTTCTATGAAACGCCACATGCTTATATTTTATTCTTCTCTCTTCTTTTTAGTGAATATTTTATTCTTCTCTTGACTACTTACTTTTAGATTTTCACAAATAATATGATATTCCAAGGAAGCATTTCCATTATAACTCCTTGTGCAGATTGTTAGTGGACCTCGTGGAGCTGTACAATCTGTAGATGACAAGTTTGAAGTATTCTACATTGATTATGGTAACCAAGAAGTGGTTCCTTACAGTCGCATACGACCCGTGGACCCATCGGTTTCCTCCTCTCCTGCTCTTGCTCAGCTGTGCAGCCTTGCCTTCATAAAAGTGCCTGGTCTAGAAGATGATTATGGTCAGGAAGCAGCAGAGTATCTTAGTGAATGCTTGCTCAGCAGTTCAAAACAATACCGGGCAATGATCGAAGAGCGCGATACTTCTGGGGGAAAATCGAAGGGACAAGGGACTGGAACTATTCTTATTGTGACTCTGGTTGACGCAGAGACAGAAACCAGCATCAATGCTGCCATACTTGAGGTTTGTGCTAGTGACTACACCCTCTGTTTCACTATATCTGTTCTCATCCCACTATGCGCATAGACTAATGTAGCACTACATGTAAGAAAAAGTTAATGCAAAATGACCATGCATATCTCTATTAAACCAATACGATAATCATTTAACCATCCCCAAGGCATTTAAATAGGAGTATAGAGTGGAAATATTGTAATAACTACACTCTTGATATCCTCAATGGACAAACATTTTAAAGGGATTATCCCGAGGCCACAGACAGATAGAGTGAAATGGAGGGAGTGTTTAGCTATAAATTGCTGGTTATATTAAGCGGCTGGTGAGCTTCTGCAAAGTTTGCTTTCATATTTAGACAAGGAGCTTTCTTTAGAAAATAGTTTTACATGCTATGGGAATAGTCCGGAGATATTGTATAAGCAGTTTTAGTTGGTTTCAACAATTACTCAGAATTGGTTCACATTTTTTCACGGCTAATGTTGACATAGAGAAGGAAATAAGAGTAGCAGCCTGTCTCTATACCGATTTTCCTGAAATATAGCTTTGCAAAGGCTTTTCTTACTTTAGGATTGTCATGTGCTAGTCTTTGAAGTTCGAAGAGACTTGATGTTCTCTAGTGTAGTTGGAATCCGGGGTTTAGGAAACCAATGGCACCCTACTGTAGTTGGAATCGGGGTTTAGGAAAACCAATGGCACCTGATTATCTGATTCTCTGACCAATCTTGTTATTATATGAAGGCCAAATCTTCAATTCCTTGTAAGTAAATTTATTCATAATATTTGTAGATAAAGGGAAACATCGTCATTGTTCACCCTAGTTTATCTACATATTTGAATGATATCCACCATACATTATTATTGCTTTTCTGTATGTGTGCAGGAAGGGCTTGCTCGGCTTGAAAGAAGCAAGAGATGGGACACCAAGGAGAGGAAGACAGCTCTCCAGAATCTGGAACAGTTCCAGGAGAAAGCAAAGAAGGAACGGCTGCGGCTCTGGCAGTATGGAGACGTGGAATCCGATGATGAGGAGCAAGCTCCAGCTGCAAGGAAAGCAGCAGGGCGTCGGTAGATGAGAGTAGGCTGCTCAAAGACAGCGGCCATGGTTAAGGCTCACAATGAAGTTTTGGACACCGAGTGGGACTCAGTCGGGAGCTTAGATGAAAACTAGCGAGGGGACTTCATTTATGCAGTTAGAACAGAACTTAGCGAGGCGAAACTTTCTCAGTTTGAGCACCGTCGATGCCGAATTATTCCCTTTTTACAATTTATGGTTAAGAGTTAAAATACATTGTTTTTCCCAAGCTTAATAAGGTCGTGCCCTTGTGCACTGCATTTCTTTGTAGACAGAATATATAATATTGAGAATTGCAGTCAAATTAAATTCAGGATTGGACTTGAATATCCAAATAAAGTCATGTACTGCTGTCCTGCGCTGTGGATATGACGATTTATTTCGTTATGCATTCGCTGGGCAAGATGTTCTCGGCCGTAAGAGACTTGCAGTTGCATAGTTGCTATTTTTGACTTGTTTCTCTGACACGGGGAAATTGTCTGCTGTAGTCAATGCCAGGTCTTTTAGCAGCCTATTTGGGTGAACGCAGGACTCATAATTCGGAGTTGTGTCGTTTGGCTGTTCATATTTGCCTTGCTAGTAACATATCTGTCAGGGTGATTAAATTCCTATATGCCCCTACAAAGTTAAAAAAAATGCCTCGTGTGTCTATGATATGCGGATCATCTCCTGTAGCTATGACATGTTGGTTTAAGGGCATATAAGGGTTTAAATTTTTTTTAAGAGCATGTAAGGATTCATCCTTAGTACTATATACCCCCTTGCCGTTCAGTTTTGTTTTGCTAAGTTATATCACATATAGTGCGTGTAGATGTTGTAGAAACAACATATTTGAGATGCGTCGACAACTTGATGGTTATGTCACAATAGTGATGGGCTGTGTATACACGGCCCATCGCAATAGCTCATTACTAGTGCGTCATAACTTGATGGCTAAGTTATGTCTTGTTAGAAGGTGGTAGTACACTCGACAATATTAGACAAGTCGATGTTTCTTGAATAGGTTCGATTGCCTCATAGAGCACGACCTAGTCTTATATCGAGAAAGGTGTCTTGTTTGTGACTTGGACTGTCGTAGAGTTTTTTAAGTCCGCTATTGGAACTTCCTGTCCGTAATTTGAAGCTCTAAACCTCTCTCCATGAGATTTCTTATTTATGTGATGGATTTTATAAGCCCCCCTCTCCTCATGAGGGTTTATATATGGAAGAGTTTTTTGACAAAATACCATGGATGTCCATGGTGTGGGAGGTAGGGAGGGGTGAAACGGAAAAGTGGTCCACTAGTTTATGGTAGACTAGATAAGAGGAGGTAGTGCATGGTCTATGGTGGACTAGCCGATTCATGTCACCCTTAATGAACCTTCACCCTCTTGGGCTTTGCCTTGACTTCATTTCACCTTTTCATTTGTCATGCTAACTGTAATGGCCCAATTTTATTAATATTTTAGAGACTTTAGTTATTCTTAATTAAGAGAGAAAGTTTTGCTTTTACATGAATCAATAAGCTTAATTTGGTTTTTAATAAATTTTGAAGTCTTTAATATGAAACAAATCCAATTGAATTAAATTTGGTGTTAATTTGAGTTTTATATTTTTGTTTGGACTTTAGGGCTAAGCCCTATTCTTCTTTCTTATTTTTTCTTGCTTCTCTTTTCCTTTCTTTTTATTTTTCTCTTTTATCTTATCCTTATCCTTTTCCTCTTTCTCTTTTCTTTCTTCTTCTTCTTCCTTTTTTCTTTGCCGTGACAATCCTTTTTCTCTTTTTCTCTGCCGCAGAAGTGCCCTCTTCTCCCCTTCGCTCGAGGCCTGCCTCCTCCTCCTTACTTGGCCCATAGCCCAGCTGCCCCACGACCTAGCCGCCGCGTGCGCCTCCCCGCAACTGAGTCCGAGTTGGACTCGGTACGCCACCGCCTACCCAACCTCGTGTGCCAAGCAAAAGGGGGTCAAAACCCTAGCCCTCTCTATAAATAGAGGGGCTTCGACCCCTCCCCTTACCCTGCACGATCGCCTCCTCGGCCTCACGCACGCCGTCACCGCCGCTATCAAGACCCCGAGTTCACTATCAACCCCACTGCGATGTGAAGTTTGAATACCCGAGAAATTGTCCAACACAACATATGCTCACCACAATATCGTATGCACTCACGGTTGGACGATCCGACACTTGACCAACCCATCATACGATCACCACATGTCGTATGCACACACAGTTGGTCAAGCCGGGAAAAGACATACTCATCGCAAGAGAAGTTGAAAGCAAATCCAAGGTCCGGTAAAGAACCAATGCTGCTCTCAAGTTCACTAAGTAAAGTAGAATCAGAGGTGCCCGACAACCATACCTTACCCTAACCTATCCCTAGGGCTAGTGGGTCACCCGAAAGCCCGGTATGATTGCCTACACCCTGCCTAGCTAACACAACATCTCAGCTAGCGGGTCGCTCAACCGAAGTTACTTCACAAAATAAAATGAGGGAGTAAGCATTACTTCTTTACGACCATTCCATATACTTCAAAAATTCACACATGGTATATGGAAGGCCACATTAACAACTTGCACATCTCAAGTCAAACTCTAAAGAAAGGCATTAAATGATACATAAGTTCATCTCTTACTCGACGGATGTTATACAACACATAAGGGATGACTTGCAGGTCGCTTACAAGTTTTCAAACCTTAAAAAGAGCAGCGGAAAGAAAATTAAAATCTATTTTATGGCAGCCCAACCATCTCCAAAAGAAGGCACATAACCCACACGTTCAACCGATAAAGATAAACTACAACTAGACGTTGGCCTCCGCATTTTCAGCGTCATAGTACTCACCGAAACTAGGATCACTTGCAACATGTTAGGAATGAAATTCGTTAAGTACTTCCGTACTTGCAAGATACATTTATAGGCTCATCCCAATTTAATTTCAGCATAGCAAATGACAAGAATGCAACATTAAACATGTATTTACGCGTAGCGAGTTAAACATGGCATGAACATAGATGATAAAGCAATATCATGTACCATCATGAACACATATATTCTAAGGTTAGAACATATAGGAATTCAACCAAGAATTACATGTCAATCAACCAATCCAAGTCAATCAAGTTTGAATTCATTTAAAAATAGCCAACCAAGACTAGTTCCAGTGTTCTGAGCAAACCGAGCAAGGTTTGACCAAGGGAAGTACCTCCAGAATTTCATTAGTTCGTGGTTGGCCGATCCTGACTACCCAACATCCCACTAAGTCTTCCACCATGGGTGACAGGTAAAGCCCTACGACAACGGCATCGACTGAACGACTGCGGTACTTATTATCACCTCGCCTAGCAACCTATCTGTAGGTGACAGTACCCTAACTCTCACAACTCACCATTAAGGTTCCATATTGAATTAGTCCAATTAAAAGATCACCACTGATCTCATAACACATCGAACCCTAGTGATGCTACTGATTACACTATCACAAGCCATTTCAACATCACATGCATACAAGCTAGCATTTCAACTCAGTCATAAAGCATAGCATGAGATAAATTGTAGGAATCTTAGCGAGCTTTTTGTATGCTTGCCTTGCTAGGATTGATCTAGTTCGCAAAATTATTCGGCTTTGGAATACTCCTCGTTGCTCAGTTCTATCGAATTCAATTGCTGGAACACTGAAAAGAACGGATAAAGACACTTTAATTAAAAGCAGTAGCTACAGAGATCCAAACATGAATGAAATGCATTCTAACATGTAGAGGATGTTTATACAAAGCTAACACAATTGGTTTCGTTGAATTCAGAGGTCCAGGTCTTAAGTTATGATTTTTTGAAGGTTCATGTCACAATGTTTAGGGTTTTGTCGATCCATGTAACAATGTCTAATATATGAGAAGGATATATGGGTGATATAATGAAGTCCAGATATAACATATGCCCTAAGTAAATTTCTGTATAGCATATGATGATGAGTATTACAATTCTATCGTATACGAAGACAATATCTGTATACAATATTATGGATACCCAGAGCAGTTGATGTATTTGTGAGGAACCCCAGGAGATAAGGAAACTATCCGCTGGAAGCTGGATACCCCTTAAGTAGGGAAGTAAATCCCTATGTTTAAGTATGATTGGAGTCCTAGTCAGAGACGACTCCGTACCCGGTATGGGTTATCCTCTATAAAGGGAACCGGAAGGCCCTACGGAGAAGGCACCTCCAATTAGATCTCTTAAGAGACCTCAGCCTTGGTCACTCATCTAATATCGCCTACAGAGAAGCCAACAGGAAGACAAGCCCTATCATATCAACGCAAGGAGACTCTCGGCTAGTTGTAGATCCCATCTAAGCTAGCCATCATCTTTTTCCCTTGTACTCTGTCTCGAAAATCAATATATACACACAAGACGTAGAGTTATTGTGGCGCCCCCGGTTTTTAAGCCGGGAACTTCCTCGTGATCTCTGTACCGGTCCCTGGATTAGTAGCCGATACACACGAGTTAACCTGTATATCATCGTCATACATGCGTAAATAATTAAATAGACCGTTAAGGTCGATAATCTGATACCTGTAGCCCAACGGCTATGAACTTGCAGCGGAAAATCCAGCGGAGTTGCGGCCCATCAGTAAGCCATACCCGACAGGCAACTGACTGGGGATTTCACCCTAGCGTTTGCGATCGTGATTTCTTCTTCGGATCTGACGTCTCCTTTGTCTGGCCAAATCAACAAGCCAGGTGAGTACATTGAATGTACTCGCAAGCTATTCCCACAGGAGAGATTATACGACAATATTTCATGCAGGGGTTTAATCAAGGAATAGCTCTAACCTAAGTTGATCATTGTGCGGAAAAGTAAGTTCTTAATTTAAATACTTGAATAGTAGATTCAAAAGCAATTTAGTAAAACTGTTTAAAGTAAAATGAACAGAATCCTCCCGAGGTAGACCCGGCTACCTCCTTACAATCCTCGAGACAGCTCAGACCATATTACCCTGGGCAATATGTCTAGCTTCTCGGTACACCACTCAACTGACACTATCCTGGATAGCTCAGTGAGTGGCCCTGGCTCAGCCCGTGTATCCCGAATCACACGGCTAGCCTACTCCTCCGGCAGTTCCTTGCTACCAGCCTGTAGCGTAAATTGCCCTCTGTGGACACATCATGCCCACGTCCTTAATCCCTTTTCCCATACTTTCGCAAACAACACTTAGTCTAACCAGTGTGTGGCCTTGCCAGTTCATGTCCATAACCGAGGACGCGGCTATTCGAATAGTTTTTAACACTCTGCAGAGGTTGTACGGCTTTACCCACAAGATGTAGGTCACCCTGGGCATACCGGGCCCAGTATACTACCAGAGTTACTACAACGAGACCTTCGCCCGCTTCCATACTAGAGTTGGACCCGCTAGGTGAATACCCAAGTTTGCATGTCCTGGACATCAAATTGGGGCTCTCCACCTTTGTGTCGTATCAGCACCTCCCGCCTGGCGTAGGTGGATCCTCTAGGACTTAAAACACCTAGCACTAACTCCCTACTTCCCACGGGTCCAAACCCTAATACTTGCCAGGGTACTAAGCCAAGTCCTTCCCATAAAGGACATGTGGACGTACGGTAATGGAACCGGTTTAGCGGCACTTAGGCTCGGTCCTTAACTGATTCGAGCGAGACTCCATTTCCTCAACCCACGATCGTTCCCGGACGACCGTGCCATCATCAATTCCTCTACAGCCCCTGGCTGCCCTTAATACTCTCGCCCGAATCCAAATCATCTCCTCTTTTCTTTTGATTTTTGATAATCCTTTATTTGTGAAAGTCACCTCGGACAGCTTATGCTATCTGAGGGTTTGTTTTTCCCATGTCCCAACGGGACGAATAAAACTTGATTTTTGACTATAGCAGGGCTAAGCATGGTTAACACCTATAACCTTAATTATTCGACGGTCGAGAGTCGACCGCCGAATATACCTAGGGTTACAAGGAAGGATATTCGGACCTAGGTATCTTGCAACTAATGGGTATAACTACCTCTACATAAAATATTGTTTATAATCACATAGCATGCAGAGTTCGTAAACAAAATATTCATAACTTTGCATATATGGGATTTCGACATGATCAAAGTGGGAAAGCTTGCCTGGCGATATTGTCCCGGTCTTGGTCTTGAATCCGCTTCGTCAGCTGTCCGAGTTCCTTCGCGCGATAATTCCTAACGTTGTATCTACACGTCGAAAAGAACGGCGAATAAATCAACGATGCAAAGAAGAACCAAATAACATTGAATCAGAAACTTCAGCACATGAAATCATAACGCTATTGACAGACTATTTGATTCTAAGGAGCTACCGGAAATAAACAGGGCACGGGGATGGCTCGCTGCCGCGGTAGGGGTAAGGTGGCAAGCGATGATAGCTCGACACGGCAGGGGATAGACGGCAACGACAAGGTTTTGCTGCGGTAGGAACAAAGCGGCGACGGTAGAGGCTTGCCGAGGCAGAGGGAAATGGCAACGGCAGTTGCCGCGGCGGAAGAGAGGCTGTCACGGCGCTGCCACGGTAGGGGCATAGCTTGCCGCAGTGGGGACTGGATCGTCGCGGCGGCGAATGGCTTGCCGCGATGCTGCCGCGGTGGACAAAAAGGGCTGCCGCGGCGGGGAAAAGAGGTTGCCGCGACAGGGCAAAGGAGCTGCGACAGTAGCTTGTCGCGATGAAAGAAGTAGCTGCCGTGGCGGCAGGGCTTCAGAATAAAAGAATCGGGTTTTAGGTTATCCGGATAAACATAGCTACCATAAGTTCCTGTCGTGTTAGGGTTTCAGGGCTTACGGTTTTGGGAAGGAAGGTGGAACCCTACGTACTTGTCTCCTAACATGAAATAACAACAACTTAAATGGTTTGAGGTTTATTCAGCTTAAATCGCTAGTTAATCTAAAACATGCTCGGATAGAAACTAACAGCGGCATTAAGATTGGTTCATACTATGCGCAGTAGTTAGTTCAAGGTGATTAGCCGACGATTGAGCAACGCTCTCACTAACATTGCACTGAGGCCTAATTCTTTAATTAATCAGTTGAGCTCAGCAGCTACGTTAGTTTCCATTGCTGAAGCTAATTAACTAATTAATTAACTAACTAACTAGCTAACTGATTAATTAACTAACTATCTCACTAACTAACTAACTAATCAACTAATTATCTAACTAATTAACTAACTAGCTAACTATCTAATTACTAATTAATTAACTAACTAGCTAGTTAACTAATTAACTAGCTCACTAACTTACTAACTAATTAGCTAACTAATTAACTACTAACTAATTAACTAATCAACTAATTAAATAATTAATGCACTAACCGATTAACTAACTACTAATTCACTAACATATAACCGGTACTCGCTAGCTTAAGGAACTCGGGTATCAAATCTCTCTAACTACTACCGAGCAGCAGAGCAGGGGTGTGAGGCTGAGGAAAGAAGAGACTCGGGAGAAAGGGGAGGCGCCGGCGGCGATCTTGGGGTCCATTCCGGCGGCGCGGGGCAAGGGCTCACCAGGGCGGCGGCAGAGGGGTTCTCGGCGGGCGGCGCCGGTGGTCCAGGCGGCGTGGAGCGGGGCTTTGGAGGCCGGCGGCTCGAGTCAGTGAAGACCGGCGGCGGGAAGGGTTTGGGGACCGGCGGCCGAACGGGGGATGCCGGCGGCGACTGAAGCTCAAGGTGGCGGCTTGCTCTGGCGGCGGACGGGTGTTGGATCCGGGGCTTGCTTATCGACGGCGGAGAGGAACTTGGGGCCGGCGGCGAGGGGAGGTTTGCCTCGGCTAGTTCCCGGCGGCGGCACCATAAGGGCGGGGAGCTTCTCGGGCGGCGTTGAGGTGAGCGGCGCGCGGGTGAAGGGCGGAGTACAGGGAGGAGTCCGGCGGCGTGCTGGATTGGGGGGAAAAGCTGTGCGGCGCGGCGGATCTGGGCTCACCGGAGCTGTTGGTGCTGAGGCGGGCAAAGCAGGGGAGGAGGGAGGACCGGCGGGTTTTGAAACTCCGGCAGCGGCACCGGGAGGGCAGATGCAGCGGCGCACCAGGCGGCGGCTCGGTGCAGTTCCAACGGGTCCAACGGCGAATGGAGCTGCGGTAGAGGTCCGGCGCTATGGCGTGGTGGTGGCGCTCGAAAATGGGCTCCAGGGTGGCGTGGAGTGGGGAGGACGACGGCTGTGCGGTGCCCACGGCTCGGCTTCTTGCGACGCTTGGTTGAGGAAGAATCAGAGAAGTGAGCAGCTCAGAGGGACAGAGGAGGAGCGAGCTGTTTGCCTAGGGAAGAATGGGGAGGGTGCTCGGGTGTGCTGCTAGCTCGGTTTGGGGCCTTTGGGGAAGAAGAGGAGGAAGCCAGGGAAAATATCTAGGCTGCTCGGGTAGCCATGGGAGACTGTGGAGGAGGCAGTATCAGGGGGAGGTGGAGCTCGGCTGGTTTGCAGCTGGCTGGTCTGTAGACGAACAGGGGAGTTAGGCACCGCGTGGTGTTGCAAGAGGGCAAGGAGATGTGTTGCTGCTCAGGAAACAGGGAACAAGAAAGACACGAGGGGACAGGAGAGAGCTGGCAAACACTGCTGCTACAGCGTGGTTAGGCACCGATTCTAACAGGTGCTGGCGTGCTGCATGTTCAAGCTCACATACCGAGGCAAGCTGTGGCATTGCTAGACGTGTCCAGCGCGTTGCTGTGCTGCTAGCTGGTTCTACTGTAGACGGAAATGAAAGGAGAGAGAAAAGGTGACAGCTCGGGATTGCACACCTGAGGATTAATAGGAAGAGGCAGCTCAACTGGGAACAGCGGAAATCTCGCGGATGACCACTAGCAGAGACGTGCAGTGGTGATTTTTGTTGTAGAATAACAGGGAAAGGTAGGCACCGAACTCGGTAAATAAGATGAGTGAGGTGGCACGGTGAAGTAGTGCAGGTAGAGAAAATAACACGGTGATAGGCATAACAGAGATAGTAACAATGGACTCATTCCGCAAGAATTTGATCCATGCCAGGCTTACGGTGAACTAGGGGTTTCCTCTACACATTCGCATCTACACAGGCAGCATGCTAGGTGCATATATGTCCAGGGGTTACGCACGGACACATTGGTTGGTTCTAGCTACTACAAGAGAAGATTTTGTTTCGTTAGCAACTTAGTAAAGCCAATAGAATGGATCCCAATATTAAGCCAAAATGGTCCCGTGCTATCGCAAGAGGGTCTGTGTGGCCGGCATAGATGGAAACACGCCTCTCGAAATATATATATATATATATATATCTCTTTATATCTTGCCCTGACCTAGAAAGAATGCGAGACACTAGAGCTGGAGATTTAAAGACTGCTTCGTAAAGGAAAGGTATTATTGATATGAGCTTCAGGGTATAGGGTGCATGTTTGCACGCGCACGGATGCGAGTGGAGGAAAATGGATATATGCTCCGAACGGTCTCCGAGGTTCAACAGAAAGCCGAGAAGAAGCTAGGGTTTAATCGGGATAGAGGTTAGGGTTTTCCGGGGAGATTGGATTTAAATAGGAAGAAAATAATCCGGGAGCTCGGATTTAGGGTTTCGGAGCGCGACAAGTAGAGATACGGGGCTCGAGGTAGGACATTTATCTCGACTTGGGACGTGTTGGTGACGAGATACCGTTAACGCATCAGCGTAAACTACGCAGGTGCTGAACGGAGCTGTCCGCGTTGTCGGACGAAGCTTCGGGGAAATAGGGTTTTGACTAAATGGTGGTCGGTAGAGGTGAAGACTAGGGTTTTCGTACTTGGCATTTAGCTTTACCAAGATTTGAACTAAAGATTTAATTGGGTGTGTTTTCAGCTGACATTATTAACGAAAAAGTTTTTGTTGGTCCTAATTTTTGGGTTTTAGAAAATCGGGGTGTGACAGTTATCCTTCGGGAGGTCCAAACTTGTCTAAAAAGTTGTTCTGTGGTACCTTGGCGTTGTTCGATAAGGTCCCAGGGTGTCCCTACCCCTTCACTTCTTTTATCATGAATACAATAAGATCGGTGGTTTATCAATCATCGGCATGATATATTCTTGTTAGAGTTGTTAATTATTTTCTAGCAATCTTATTCAACATTAGGATACTAAGAGTACTTGGATATTTTTGAAATTTTCCAGCAAGGTAACATAGATAAAAATTATATGATAAAATTTTACATATTAAAATAGAACTAAAAAAAAAGAATCACTCAATTTGGAGGTCATATACATTTTCTGTGAATTTTCGAAGTTTTAGCCTCTTTAAACTATTTGCTAAAATTCCTAGAATTACATATATAGGTAGTAAACTTTTTACACTTGGGTTGCTCTAACCTCTGTATATGACAAGTGGGATCAACCGAAAGGTCACTTCCCTTACCTTAATGTGCCTATGATCAGAGGGACCTACCGGTCAGTTTTTTTTATATTTCTACTTTCATTTCCTCCCTTAGCCTATTACACATGGGACCTACCAGCAGGTCACTAGTGTTCAACCACCGGCGTGCTCGAGTGGTGGTGCTCGGCTGCCAGCAGGTGCACACGCACTACAGTGCACCGATGCGAGTCCCGTTTGGCATATTGGCAAGCTGGGGGCGTGGCAGCATCGTTTCAGTGATCGGTGGTAGTAGCGATGGGTCGGAGCGGAGGCGAGAAGTTCACCGGCGGCGGCGTGATTTTGGAGCTAGCGGCGAGAGGAGTTGTAGTGCTAGGGCGAGTGGGGAAAGGATCGGGAAGCGATCGGGAACTCACAACGACCACGTTTGGGTGCTCGGTTTAGACGGAGAGGCAGGAGCAGGGGGAGTCGTCGATGATGGCAGACGGTGGAACTTGGTCGCCGGTGGTGAGGGGAGCTAGGACACATGGGGAGAATGGATGGGTTAAGAGGAATGAGGAAGGCCTCGGGCAACCGAAAAGATGCTCAATCGACGTTGAGGCTTACCGGAGATGGGGAATAGATGGCGATGGAGTGACAGTCGGCGTCGGAGAAGAAGAGAGGTCTTGGCGACCTAGCTGCACCAAAATTCAATTAAGCGTGCCAATGAGCTCCTTGGAGAAGTACGGTTTGATCTGGCACGATTAGAAGGGAGAAGGCTTCATCGAGCGTGAAGAAGATGACAATGCCAACAGCGGCGCGTCGTCAGACTCGGAATGGGGACGTTCTCCGTTGGCGTCGTTCGGTTGTGGTCTCTGCGGGCTGATTGGAAGAGCACGACGGAGCATAGAGGGGCGGTTGGTGAGATCGACAAGGTGTGGAATGGAGGAGAGGCCGAGGTGGAGGAGGCTTGGCAACGAGGTAAGGAGGGAAGGGGGTAGTGCGTATGGCAGAAGTGGAGTGACGCCTGGAGGAGGAAGGTGGAGTTGACCGGTGGGCTCCACCGGTTAGTGGAGGGAGGAGGCGTGAATTGGTGTGGCGTGGGTTAGAGGAGAAGGCGGCTTTGGTACTGGGCGCCAACGAGCAAGGTGGGAGGAAGTTGGGCTCGGCCAGGGGAAAAGAAGAAGTGGGCCTCGGGTCAGCCCGGTTAGGGTTTGGGGTTTTATTTATTTATTTTTCTGATTTTTAGCTCCAGGTTCGAATTTGAATTTGCAGATGGTTCAAAATAGGGTTTCAAAATTTCATAAAATTCAAAGTACATTTTTAGGAGGTACTCTTCCTGTGATAATTTTCTGAGATAAATCAAAAATAGTTTTATAGCTCATTCCCATAGAAATGTGAATAGAGCTTGATTTATGTTTGAACTATAGCTATATTCAATATAACTCCAGAATTCCTGGGAATTTTCAGAGCAGCTCAGGAAGGTATTTAAGATCCAAATATGAAATTTGGTGAAGTTTGGCTCAAGGGTTATCCCATAACTAGCAGATTGAACTTGTGCTCCCTATTTGGCCTTTAATTAAATATCCTTTGTTTTACGATCAAAGTAGCTCCCATATTTTGGAAATTGGTAGGGGACCTTGTTAGGATATTTTTGACCCATGAAGGTGTTGGGAAAGTTTTAGTGAAAATTACTTGCATAGGATCATCATGGTTAGTTTTAGGTCCAAGATTTAGGGTTATGAGTTTATGCAACTTTTTGGTTGACCTATATGATGACATGACATAGTAAACACCCACTTTATTATTAATGGACTTCCAAGATCTCAAAAATACATACTTGCCAGCAGGGCTCACTACAACCGCCGTGCCGCCGATGAGCCCCTCAGCCACATGCCCTCTCCCTTCCCTTTCTCGTGTACACACATCTAGCCCTAGCCGCACCGCGTCTATCCCTAACACAGCTAGTTGCCGTCACCTCCTCACCACCGGTGACCACCTCCCGGCCTCCTTCTCCTCCTCTGCTACCTCGATAGAGCACCGTCCCGCTGCCATGCACGCGCCACTGCCGGCGATCGCCTCCACCGTGCCATTTACCCTCTCAGCCCTAGCTTCTGCTTCCTGCCACACCATTCACCACCGCGGCAGTAGCGTGTGAAGCTGCTGCTTTGTTCACCACCGCATCCTTGCTGTGATAGCGGCACGACACCATCCTGATCCAATCTCCTGTCGTCCCTCTACCGTGGCAGCATAAACGCTCAAAAGTGTTGCCGCAACAGCCGCGCGACAAGGTTTTGCTGCCGCATCCTTGCCGCAAAAGCGAAATCGATCAAAAGTGTTGCCACAGTAGCTCCATGACAACACCCCTCTCTGTCTTCTTACGCAACCCTGCCGGATAGCAAAAACAGCCAAAATCCCCGCGACAAGACTTTTTGTCTGTTTTATCTCTGATCGATCTATACCTAATTTCTTCCACCTAAACCACTTCGCCAAGCTTAGTAGTGTTGTCTACCACCCATCTACAGTACCTATCACCTAGTTAGGGCCAAACCATAATTCCACCCACCTTGCCACCTTAAACCCTAATCTTTCTAGAACCCTAACTACTTCCTCGTTGCTCCGAGTCCACCCATTCTTTTTCCACCACCTCCACTACTTCTATCTACACCTTTATACTCTATTCTTACATAACTTTGATTTTATCTTATCTTTTATTTGGAGTTATTGCTTCTTTATTGAATGTTATTCTAAGTTATTGCATATGTTAATGTGTAGACTCAAGCGTGCTGAAGGAGTACCCGGGGAGCTTTGAGCAATACAAGTGTTTTATCTTGGTTCCATGCCAAATTTTGCGTGCCGACTCACCCCTTTCTTGTGGAGTTCATTATGACCTTCGGCATTGAGCTGGCGCAACTGCACCGGTCGACAACCTCAAGCTCAACGTGTTCAAGTGGTTGAGCGAGACGGTCCTGGGATCGCTGACGACATCATCTAGAGCATGTTTGCCATTGTTTTTCTGAGGCTTCACTGAGGACTTCCCCATCATGACTTGTAATTGCAAGTTTCCTTTGTGCCAGGAGTGGGATTCTCAGTGGTTTTACCTTCATCTTCTTGGCATCCATCTTCACCACTCTGATGAGCTACCCTGGAACGACGATCAAGTTGGTCTCAAGGATGTCCCCTAGATGAAGCCAACTCATGAGGAGAGTAAGAAGATTGACAAGATCAAGGCAGTGAGGCACGAGCGGTGCTCCAGGGACATGATGGAGGAGATGGTCATGGAGGACCACTACATGATGAGGCCGTGCAGGAAGAAGGAAAACTAGGGAGGTGAGTATATCTAATCATGACTTTTCTTATGTTTTTATGTGATTTTGGATACTGATGGATTTTTTCTCCTGTTCAGCTGCTCTCACGAGATGGTGATGGAGTGGACGGACTAGTTGATCAGTTCATACAATGCCGAGGAGCACAAGGTGTATGCTGCTACCGTGGAGGAGAAGATGTATCACAACATCATGGCAAGGTGCTTCAAGATTGTGCTCACCGCAAGAGGGGATCCTTCACTTGGCCACCAGCTTCACTTGCCTAGGGATGTACAGGGTACCTTGCAATACCTTCCATGTTGGCTGTTGGCTCCAAGTGCCAGGAGACCTTGGGGAGAGTGGTGAAGTCTACAGTGATTGTCTTGCCGTACCCTGTGTCGAAGCCCTTGAAGCCTTCGAGGAAGAGGAAGGATCCACTAGTGCTTGAGTTGGGAGAGGTTGTGGCTTCTCTGAGGAGGTAAGAGCCCCTAGCCCCGTGTCCATTGACTTGTTCGGATGATAGGATCCCATAAGCGAGAGAATCAACTTGCTCTTAGAGGGGAGTATCCTTTTTGAGGCTGTCCTTCCTCCTGCAGCTCACGAGGTCCAGGACATGGAGGAATTGGTGAGCTCCAAACTCATGGGTGGTCTTGTATTGACTTGGTCTCCTTAGGGTGGTTCATTTGGTGAGCCAGTGGTCCCTATTGACGAGGAGATCTCTGGCTTTGCTCTTGCTCATGAGACACTTGAGGTCGACATCAGGGCCGTGGTTGAGCACATAGTCCCTTTTTCTTGATTTTCCTTCTTCTATGGTTGAATCATAACCTCTTTGTCATGTCTTGTTTTAGGTGGCAAGGAGGGGCTTCCGCCGTTTGTAGACAAGTTTTTTTCTTAGCTTCAGGTGATGGAGAGCACCGTGGGCGATTCACGCCAAGTGCTCAATGTGGTAAGTATTGCTTGTTTATCCTCCTCTTTATGGCGGTGAGGTTGCCTAAGTCACCTTGGTTGGTTTTTCTTGCGTAGGTGCAGGGTCTTGTTTAGCAGGTCGAGGTGATCCCGTCCCTCAAGGCCAGGATGTATATGCTTGCTTCTTCCTTGGATGTTGAGAAATCTGAGGTAAACACTTTCTCAGGGCGAGTTGGTTGCCGAGATGATGTGTTGCTAGTTTCTTAGGGTTGAGGGGAGGCTGCCATGTGGCGGGTGAACTGGACGCTCATATCTGGGACATTTTTGACCTTGATCGGCGATTTTTGAGCATGCATTTGAGGACATAAATGGTCGAGGAGGAGATCAAGGCCGTGGGGCAGCACGCCCTCAGAGCCAAGGAGGAACCGAAGAGTTAGAGCGTGAAGAAAACTTCCATTGAGGAAGAGTTGGTGACCATCAGTTTGTAGCTTGCCATGGCTGAGGGAGATTTTATGGTGATGAAGGAGGATGTGGAGGGATAGGTGCTCGTCTGGTGGTGCCTATTGCTGAGGCTAAGGTGGTTGTGGTTTTGGACCGTCCCTCCGCCAATGCTACCGAACCTAAGATGGATGACTTGCTCTTGGCTCATGCCACCAATGTTTACAATGTCTTGACAAAGTTAGATTACAAGGAAGTGTCGGTCCATCCTTTGTGCACATCGGTGCTTGTGTTTTGCGAGGCTCTTTCTTCTCAGGTGCAATAGGTTTTTGGTGCTTCCATGAGGTACTACCATGTCTTGCCCGGCCATGCCGTGGCATCAGGTGTGTCAACCATTCTTGTAGGAGTTGCTAGCTTGGAGGGTCTTGAGGGTCTCTTGAGCTCGGCAGCTCAGGGGTACCTTCGAGACGGAGGAGATGCCTTGCGAGTGAGGGCCCGAGCCTTTGTGACCCACAACGATTGTTTTTGGAGCGAGGGAGTGGATGATCAACTGTGAACTTGTTCCTTAGTTTATGATTTTTTTATATCACCAAGGGCTTCGAGCCATTTACTTAAGTTATCATATTTTACTAGTTTGACTTAGCTTCATGATTAAGAGTTTAGCTTGACAAAGGCCTGGTAGGACAACTTTTTGGTAATAGGATCACCTCACTATGTTATCACTTAGCATCAATATATCATTAGTGCTAGCTTTATGGTACTTAGCTGGGAGTTTTTATGAGATGGTCATGTTTGTTTTTAATGGATGATTTGCCTTGTTGTTTCTAGCAAGATGGTGCGATGTTCGCATATTTTGGCTCAGGGCCTGCCATTTACATCTGCCATGATTGCTCACTTGGCTAGGCGCCTAGGGCCATGGGTGACTATGCCATGGAGCCCTTGTACCTTCTAGAAGATGAATCTTCCTTCGGGTAGTCGCTCATACACCCAAAAAGAGGAACACAATATGAAGACTCACATTCGCACGCCTCACAACATGAAGATAGGAGAATGACAGCCTTAATTGGCGAGTGGTTAGCCTTGCTTCTTGGACGAGGAGGGGGAATGGCACATGATGGTTCAATTACATCTCAGGAACGAAGGAAAGGGAACGAAGGCCATAATGGCGCATGGTTCGCTTGCTTCTTAGGTGCATAGGAAGAGGAAGAAATCTTGGGAGCTCACACCTTTTTTTTGCTTCTCCTACCGGTGGCGAAGGATATAAGTATCCGGAGGCGTTGGCCGCATGTTTCAAGTGTAAAACTTGTAGAGCTTGTCTCCGTTCCAAGCATAGCACATGAGCTCATCCTTCATGGTGGACATGCGATAGGCTTGAGACCGAAAGACGGTGGAGATGCGAAGACTATTCCAAGCATAGTACAAGAGCTCATCCTTCATGGTGGACATGGGATAGGCTCCAGATCCAAAGATGGTGGAGATGCGGTACAGACCGTCCCATGATGCGTGGAGCTTGCCTTACGACTAGGGATTGAGGACCTTTTTGAGCACCAGCTTTTGAGAGAATGCTCGCTCCTTCACCATGGAGTTATAGAAGTGTGTGGCACCTTACTCATATGTAGCATGATTGAACAGGGCTTGGTCTCACATCTCTTGGATGAAGTTCAACAGGGTGGCTTTGTGGAGCATCTTGACATGGAAGGAGCGGTGCTCAATTTCGATGGGGAGTATAGCCTCTTCTTTGTACACCAAGAAGAAAGGTATTCAACAAGTAGAGCGGTTGACAGAGGTGTGCATCCCCCAAAATACGTTTATGAGCTCATTGGCCCATATTCCCTTTTTGATGGAGTTGTCTCCCACTCGACGACAGAGTTCTTGGAGGATGAATCTGTCGGTTCATCTAACAGTCCCTTGCTCTTAGGGTATGCTATAGAGGTGAAGGGCAAGGCCATTCTCAGCTCGTTTAACAGCCCCTTGCTCTTAGGGTATGTTACAGAGGTGAAGTACAAGGCTGTTCCTACGGAATTGTAGGACTCTAAATGATGAAGCATCAAATTGAGTTCCATTATCCATAGTTAGCTCAAGCGGGACACTGAAGTGATAGATGATGTTCTTCCAGAAGAACTTTTTGTACCGCTTACGAGGTGATGGATGGGCTAGTAGCTTGGTTTCTACCCACTTGGTGAAGTAAACAATTACAACCATCATGTATTGGTAGCCCCCTTTGGCTGACGGGCATTTTCCCAAGAGATCCATTCCTATTGGTCAAATGACCATGTGATTGGGATTTTTTGAGCATTGTGACTGGTGCATGGTTTGATTTCACCATTTCCTGGCATGCTTTACACTTCTGGAGTATGCTGGTGTTTTGTACCATGGTTGCCAGTATAAGTCTTGCCTCAACACCTTTGCCATGGTAGATCTTGGCGCTAGGTGGTTTCCTCAAAGCTCCGGATGAATTTCAAGTAAGAGGTTGGCACCATCTTCTTTGATGCACTTCAATAAGGCTACCGCCCCTTTCTTATAGAGGCATCATTGAGTAGGTCGTACACTCTTGCTTTTGCAAGTAAAGTTTTGGCCTGTGGAGTATCCTCATCGCCAATTTATCCTTTGATGGCTAGGATGATGGACACCATCAATGGTGGGGGTCATTGGTAGCCATGATGACTTCTTGAGGAGTTTATTTGGTGGTGCCATCTTCTTTGATTGACGGGGTGTGGATGATTTCAAGAAGGACGCCAAGTGGGAGCGGTTTCTTCGAACCGGTGACTCTTGCCAACTTGTTTGCTTGATGGTTGTTTCCTTGCGGTATGCGGCGTGCCTCCAACCCGATGAAGTACCACTCCATATTCTGGGCTTATTCCATGTACTCACTCATCATGTCTTCCAAGCATTGGTAAGACTTGTCCATTTGGTTCACTACCAGTTGGTTGCCTCCTTGGATGAGCAGGTGATGGACGCCCATGGCTTTTGCTAGGTGGAGCCCTAGCAGGAGTGCTTCATACTCAACTATGTTGTTAGTGGCGTTGAAGGTGAGATGCGCGGAGTATTCCAGTGTTTTCTTTTTGGGATTATCAAGACGACCCTAGCTCTGGCTCCATTTAGGGACTTCCAGTCGTCGAAGTGCAGGATCCAGTGGAGGTCGGGTGATGCAGCCTTTTGAGGTTCTTCGTCGGGTGGTATATTTGTTGCTTTCCGTTCTGCCACAAAGTCCACCAACACTTGTGATTTGATGGTGATTTTATCAATGAGCATGATGGAGAATGGTGCAAGCTTGGTGGCCCACTTGGCTATTCTTCCTAGAGCTTCTTTGTTGCCAAAGACCTTGTTGATATGGAACGTGAAGGGGATGATGATGGCATGGCCCATGAAGTAGTGGAGCTTCCTGGAGGCCATATGCAATCTTCTCAATTTGAATGTATCTCCCCTTTGCATTGACTAATTGTCGATGACCGGGACTCTCGTCCTGGAGATTGATCTTGCAAAACTTATAGTATTGCGGAGAATCTTCGTCTACAACGTTAGGATTGCTCAGGATGAACAAAATGAAGAGAAAGGCTCCCTATTGATCAATTGGTGATGTATAGAGTCCATGTTACAAATAATGTCTCATGTGTGCATGTTCTATCTTGTTCTATCATGGCAAGAAGACCGGTTTATATACAAAGCAAACTAGCGGTTGCTTGTCTCTTGGGGCCAATTGCTTCGAGGTGGGAACCGCTAGGACATCTCCAACCATTGAGCGTATCCGAGATGGTGCCATGTGTTGTCGTCTTGATCAGGAGGTAGTTGCTCCCCTTGTATGCATACAAGTTACCCACGAGGATAACTACCCCATGACGTCCTAGAGGCCGTGAGCAGGGAAGAGCTCCTACACTGAAATTACCTGGATTGGTCCTAGTAATTGGGCTTTGCTTGCTATGAAAGGACATGTATCTTGGACCTCTTGGACTGGAATAATAAATGGGAATTGTTGAATTATCTTTAATCAATAGTGAGACCTGATCAATGACCTGGTCAACAATCATCGTCAGCTAGCCCACTTCCGTAGCGGCCTTCGTCTTCCTAATCGTTTTCTAATTTGCATTCTGAAGCACTACCGACTTGAGTTCTTCTAGCTTTTCTCCAATGCCATCCTAATTATTAACATCTTTATCCATCTGTTCGAGGTGTTCCTTGGTCTCCCTCTGAGTTTTAGATTATTTAGGTATTACATCCAAATAATTAGCAATAATAGGAGTGCCAGAAACCTTGGAGCTTTTTACTTTAAGATCTAGGACAAGAAATCATTTGGTCCATGGAGCCTCAAGGCTAAGCCCACGAACTGGAGTAGTGAGTGTTTCTATAGTTTGCTACCTTGTGACAGTGAATTGACATATTCTGACAATCTTGCTTTAAGCTTGAACTAGAAGAGTTGAAGGTTGTCGATCGGATCACTAAACTAATGAAGGATGTCATTACTAGTTGGTGTGTCACTTTTGACTTCTTCAAGTACCAGATCTCTCCTCTCTAGGCGAGAGGAGAGCTCACTTGCAACCACATCTTCCCTGAGGAAAAAGAGGCTTTGCGCTTGGCAAGTATATGTCTGTCGAATGATTTTTATGCTCGTTGATATTTGCCATTCTTAATCAAACTAATTTGCTTATATCAGTGAGGAAAAACAAGGAAGCTCTTGCTCTTGCCTCGCAGGGATTAAGAAATCTGATCCCTCTGGAGAAGCTGAACAACAAGCTACTTAGTTTGATCACCGTCAGCTTTGAACAGGCCTGAGACCAATTAAGGGTAATCGGTCTACCTTCCTCGATTTCCTTTATCCCTAACACTCTTAGCATGTCTCACTTTAAGCTTCTTTGTGCAAACGAAGGGAATGAAACGGACCAACAAGGATGCTAGTTCCTTGTTGGCCTTTGGCCCCACATTGAAACTTCAGAAGACGGGCCCTAAGACCTCCACCAGGTCCAAAGCTTCTGGTGCTCCTTCCATAGGGCCTACGGCAGGAGCCATGGTGTAGAGAACTCACAACCAGCAGACTATGGAGGGCAAGGTACCATTGGGTATCTCCATCCCTTCCAATTCTGGGTGGAAGTGGCCTTCCTATTGAGAACTGCAAGGTAAACCTTGTCCTTTCATGCTGATATAGGGGGAAGGTTTGAGTGAGGAATGAGAGGAGGAGGAGCACCTGATACATGCGCCAAGAACAACTTTGCATGCTCCTTCCCCTATTCTTATCACGGGAGTGGAGACCACCCTGACAATCAAAGGGAGTGATCTTTTCAAAGATCTTTTCTTGGCAGAGACCTAAGTGGGACCTCCTTCAAGATCAAGTAATGCTCAACCCCATAGTTGGGATACTCGTGTGACATCATAATGTGTGTTGTTGACATTTCTTGGCCATCCCAAGAAGTCAATCGCTAGCTTCCTCATTGAAGGAGAGCAAAGCTAGTGATGTGACAACTCCTGTGATGACCTCTGGGGCTAAGGAGGTCGATGCTCCAAAGCCTTCTGAAGAGGTTACGATAGCGCACACTCCACTATAACTCGGGGAAAAATTCTCCCTAGGAAGCATTCCATCAAGATGGCGATCATCGGTCATGCGGTCCCAACAATGGAGGTTCAAATGGTGGCTGAAGTGGTCGAGGATGCCACCAGCCTAGAGGAGGAGGTCTCAGAGGCACCAGAGGTCACCCAAGGTCATACTTTTGTCATGGTTTGTTCTCCTGATAGTTCTCCATCCATGGCTTGGCATGCCGACCATGACTATGAAAACTCCTTACTGGGAAATTACTAGAACAGGGAAAAGAGAGTGACCACATCCCTCTAGCTTTAGCCACAAGGCCACCTGAGTCCTCACTTCCACACACTCAACCAGCTCCTCCTACTTCTGGCGAAGAAGAGGTTGAACTAATGGAAGTTAGGGAAGGCATCTTCAACGCACGAAAGGTAAACTATCTCTTGTGCTCGTTAGACTGGTGTATGTTTCAACAGATTTGACATTTGGTTTTTCTGGTCACATGGTCTTTGATGAACTAGTCGATATGAAAAGGTCTCTTGTTTTGGCCAAAGTAATCTAAGTATCCTCTTTCCCTAATATCCCTGACTCAGAGATTTTCCTAGAGATCTTAGGCATCCTTTCTCCTTGGCCATTTTAGCCAGCATCAGCCATCAGGGGGAGAGGTTTTGGCAAGCAATCGGGAGCGGGAACAAGAACAAGAACTCATGGAGGTGAAGAAGCATCTTGAAGTGGCTCATCAGATGAGGCCTCAAAAACATAACTAGGCAATGGCCAAGCTCTAGGATTTTGAGGCTCGCCGCAAAGGTAACTTCATTTATGTTTAGAAGTCATCTTCCTCTCATTCTAGGTTCCCTTCAGTGAAGTAGTCTTTCTCAAGCCCTTTTATTTTTCACATGGGACCCTAGGACTTGAGGTGGAGATTAGCAGGCTAAATGATTCAATGTCATCACAAGACAAAAGGATCGAAGCCTTGAACGACCAAAGAGCTCAAGGACTCCCAGGTCTCAGCACTGAAGAAAGAGGTCTCGGCCTTGAAGAACGTGGTCGAGACTGACGAAGCTGCACACGAGAAATGACTTTACCAGATCCTCACTCGTTCAAACAAAATTGCTGAGATAATCATGGCTAAAGTTGTCTCCTGCGAGGAAAATGCTAACTTAGGAACACTCGCAGAAATAATATCAAAGCAGTTCAAAGCCATGAAGGATGTGGTACCTATGATCAAGATGAAGACTCTTGAGGCTACGACCAAGCATACTTCTCGCATACTGAAGGAGGCTTTTGTCTAGCTGGACTACCTGTATGGAGATTCCATCTAGATAGACCAGATGGCTTCTGCTGCGGAGTACTCGTTGAAGGAAGAAGGAGAACAAATGTGCGCTGAGGCCTTGAGCCGGGTTGCCTCAATTGCGGAATAAACCACCAACAGCCTTAGGCCTAGAGTGGTCACACATTCTTCTTTGAGTTTTGAACCACCTGCTGAGCCTTTAAGTAGAGAGAACTCTATCCCTATACTTGTCAAGAACAATTAGTGGTAATATGTGATGTAAAGTGAGGAAATCAGCATGAAATTTTGCTATGCCTCGGTGGGACGCATGCAAAGTAACAGGGATCTTGAGGCACAAGAAACTTTGGTGCACAGCCCCGTAGAAGCGATTGAGCGTGACCCTTCCCGTGATTGGATTGAAGGATGACTCCTTATCCACCTCGTCGAAGCGCACCAGCTCCGTCCGGTGATTCTCTATGGTCTCGAAGGTCATGAGAAGCTTGATTTGACCGAGTGGTTGTATGGCCTTCCCAAGTATGAACCCGGTTAGTGGGTAAGCAACGTTCTGTGGTGTACCCGGTTTTAAGGACCGGATAACCCTTGTGATTACTGTATTGGTCCCATGATCAGTAGCCAGTACACACAAGTTAGCTTGAGTATCATTGACATACACGTATAAATAGATATTCATAAATATAGCGACCATCATGGTTGGGTCCAAATACCTGTAGCCCAATGGCTAAGGTCTGTAGTGAAAAACAAGCGATGGTGCGACCCACCAATATGCCTTACCTAACAGGCAACCGACTGGGATTACACCCTAGCTTTCGTCATACGTTGTCATCATCTTCGGATTATATCCGTTTCTCGTTTGGCCACGTCAACAAGCATCCCATAGAAAATAGTATAATTGCTATATCCATGCAGGGTTTTATTTCAAGGAAGACATTCTAGCCTAGGTTGTATTTGTGTAAAAAGTAAGTTTTCATCAAAAAAATAATAGATTGGAAAAGCATTTTGAGCAAAACTCATCGAATGATACCCTATTATGACGATAGCAACCTGCTATCGCTTTCCACGGCTCCACACTGAGCTATCTCCCATGACCTCATACCACCGCTGTGTGGCACGACCTCAAAACATACTTCTACGGCTCCCGCTACCTGCCCATAGCTCATACCGAACACTGTGGACACATCATGCCCACGTCCTTAAATCCATACCCCATTTTAAAAATGAAAATAAGTCTAACCAGGGTGTGACTTAAACCAAGTTGTGTCTATGACCACGGACGCTGCTATTCAAATAGATTTTTGACACTCTGCAGAGGTTGTACGGCTTTACCCACATGATGTGATCCTCCCTTGTTGCCAGAGCTTGATGAGTACACTTCACGAGGTGTATTGGCAGGGATTACACAATGAGACTTTCCCTCCATCTAGCCCTAATGACGAACCCGCCAGATGAGCCAATCTCGCACTGCTTGTTAAACCATGACACAATGTAGACCCACCTTTGTGTCAAACAACTTCCTACGCAAAACCGCGAGCAGGCTCTCTGGAGTCTACCCACTCTTTGTACTTTCTGCCTATCGCCTACGGGTTCGTACGCTAGTACTAAATAGAATACTTGGCCAAGTCCTTCCCATAAAGTATATGTAGACGTACGATATAAACTTGGCCCAGCGGTACTTAGATTTGATCCTTAATTGATTCGAGCAAGGCTCCGATAAGAACATCAGAGAAGTGGATGGACATTGCTAGGAGAGAGAGAGAGAGAAGGTGACAATGATCTAGGGTGTGCAACACAGGGGGCGGGAGAAGATAAGAACATATAGTTGCCATACCTTGACAGTGAGGTTGCTGTGGAAGATGGGCAGAAGTTTTAGCTTCGTATTACTCTTAAATTTTAGCTCGCACAACTCTTTGATAAAAGTTTTAGCTAGGTTCACTTAACTTAACATTATTAGCACAATTTTTTTTAAACCCTAACTTTTGCGTTATTAGAAATTAGGCGTTACACGTTCCTAGCGAGCCATCCTTGTAACCCCCTTGCGGTTCCAATAAGCCTTTCATAATACAGAGGTACAAGATATTGATGACCTGCAAGTGCACATGATCAATTTTAGCTTTCGATGATAAGGAGTCTCGAACCACAGGGAGGCGGTGATTAATCCCACTTGTTCCAAATCTGAAATCACACTAAAAATATTAAGAAGCAATGGTCGAAATGCACAACTACCTTTCTCAAATAGGTTTGAACCTCTAGGATGCAATACACAATTAAAAGGGGAAATTACTTGAACTAGAAAACTAAAACTATATTTGGAATAAATAAAAGACATAAAAATAAAAAATAAAAAAAATGCTAGCAAAGGTGTTCTAATTGCTAAAATTGAGGTACAGGACATGTAGGTTCACTAGTAGCAATTCTCAAGCAAGTAATAAGGATTATGCAACATAAAAGTACTACATACAAATTTGCAAGAAATAAATGAAAGGCTAATATTACTAGCAACAGAGAGCAATTAAACTAGCCTTCTTCCAATCACCAATTTGAGGCATACATTAAGGCATGAGCCTGAATAATACTAATAATTTTGCTAATGAAATATGAACGAGTACCACACAGTTGACTGCTCTACCCCATACCCTGTGCTTACCAACAAATGCATTACTAAGTGCCTTGTTGGCCATATCAAGATGCAACAATGAAATACCTCTAATAAAGACATAGCACGCAATAGATTAGTGCCAAAGATGAATAGTAATCATAATAACATATTGACGGTGCTGATGATGGATAGCCATCACTATAATCATGACAACACTACATAGCTACTACTACGTATCTCGTAGCCTCGATGGGACTACCCACACATCATGAAAGGCATTAATAACAAGTAGTAGATTGAATGCATTTATGAAAATAACAAGATATAAACAAATCAAGAGGTCCTGATGTTGAAGATGAAGTACAAGGAGGCCTAACCTATGAGTGGTGATGGTGAAGATGGAAAACTACGGATGCCGACGGTGGTCTTCTATGTTTCTCATGTTTCTCCTCTACTCTCCTCCTCTCTGTTCGCGGCATGAAACCTTCTATATAAATAGAAAAGCCTTCATAGGGGGTCTTCGGGGGACGAAATGGACCTATCACAAAAGGACAGCGGTGGTCGAGCCACAAAGGGCCCAAGAGACAGGCTAGGCAGTACTCCCTACAATGCCCCTTGCTGTGTGGCCTGTGGGTGGCCCCGCTGGCTGTCTCCTTTTGCATGAAGTAATCTCCCTCTGGAACACTCTCAAAAAACACTGGATTTTTGATTTTTTATGATATTTTTCCTGTGTACACAAAAATAGAGAGAAAATATGACAGTTTATTAAATAATAAATAAAATCAATTAAAATACGTAATAAAAATATTATGAAAATACATCATTAAACTAGAAAATATGACATATTTTTGACGTATCAAAGCTCCTCCAAGCTTAAAATCTTACTTGTCCTCGAGTAAGGCTGCCCGAAGTAACTTAATTTTGATAATGGCTTTGATTAAAAGAAGTCATGCCTGATTGGTGTATCTTGATTTTTTCAATAAAGTAATACTTGAAGATTTTAGCAAAAGAAATATTGCAACCTATAGGCATTTATCCAACATTAATTCTACCAGTCATTAACCCTAAGGTTGTGTTTCACAATAAGAATCTAAATCCTCTATTAGTTTGCTTCCTACCAATACCTATAGGAAAGTATAATGCTTCAAGTAAATTACAGAGCAATAGCATATCATATTGAAACTTTCGACGCTCACCTACTAGAGGAAAGTTATAAGTACAATGCTTAATGTACCAAAGTGTAGGGATTCCCTACGATTGTTGCTTCAAAAGGAACAAAACAAGGTTTTATTATGAGCACGGTTTGTTATCAGGTCAACCAGAAAAAACTTGATGTCTTATCATTCCGGTCAGTAGAAAATAATTTTAGGGTACGAAGGACTCGATAAGAGAAAATAGAAATTCTCTTGCAAACACAAGATGATCTCTGGGCCCTAGTGATGTCCCAGTTATCGATATTGCAAGCGGAGTAGATATTGCTGTATAAATACACAAATGAAACCGTATGACAAGAAAATAACGCTCTCTAATAATATAAGTGAAGCATGTGAGCAAATACAAAGTCTACCAAATGATATAAGTGAAGTACGTGAGCAAAAGTGAATGCTCTCAAATGATATAAGTGAAGCATATAGAGTAAGGTGAGTGCGCTCTAAAAATATAAGTGAAGCATACGGAGGAAGAATAAGTGCTCTCAAATGATATAAGTGAAGCTCATGAGCTTATGAATGCTACTGCTACTAAAAATGCAATGCATAGCCTACATATGATCCATCTCGCATAAAAGATAAACAAAGCTTTAATGGATATGGTACCTCTCTTCTACTTTTTTTATTTTTTTATTTTTCTATATTTTTTCAAGGAGCTACAACATGTGAGAGGAGCTAAGAAACTAGGCTATGTATGCAAAAATAAAATCAAGTCATAAATAAATGATAACTACAATGACAAGATACTTGAATGACAAAGATGAAGTACCAAAATATATAGGTATGGTGGACACAAATGGCGAAGCATAAAAGGGATTTTGTATGTCTATTTTGTTCGTACCGCATGTTCTGTTTTAGTGGTCTTTATTTTCTCCTCGATGTCATCTTTATTTTATTTTTCTTATTTTTTAAGAGAGAGAGACACGTGCCATGGATTTGGACGTACTGTCAAAGTATGCAAACTATCAATGTGATAAATGCAAAACTGAGTATAGTAGAGGCTAGAAAATACATAGAGTGGAGTGACTAGCTTGAAAGAACATACATGACTAGTGTGACGTCAAATTAAAAAAATAAATAAATTTTATTATCTTTAACATTATCTTCCTTTAGTGACAATATGCACTAAGGTTGCCAAAAATCTTTGCATAAGATAATTCAGTTATGACAAAAATGAAGAAACAATATACCTCAACTGTTATGTCTCCTTCAAACTCATCGTCATCAAGAGACCATTTGAACAATGTTTCTCATATTCCCATTATAATTTTAATTGAAACAACTAGCATATATAATAAAATTTAATTTAACATCTTCATCAATACCACTTGGTGGCCTGTAAGTGCACATGATCAATTGTAGCTTTCAATGAGAAAGAGTATCAAATCCACAGGGAGGTGATGATTAATCTCACCTGTTCCAAATCTTAAATCACACTAAAAATATTGAAAAACAATGGTTGAGATGCACAACTATCTTTCTCAAATAGTTGTGAACCTCCAGGATGCAATAAATAATTAAAAGGGCAATTACTTGAACTAGAAAACCAAAAATATTTTTGGAATAAATTAAAAAAGAAAAATAACAAATACTAAAAGTGCTAGGAAATGTGTTATAATGGCTAAAATTGAGGTACGAGACATGTGAGTTCACTAGTAGCGATTCTCAAGCAGGTAATAGAGATTATTTAGCATAAAAGTACCTACTAAGAATTTACAAAAAATAATTGAAAGGTTAATATTATTAGCAATAGATAGAAATTAAACTACACGTTGTCCAACCACCAATTTGAGGCGTACATTAAGGCATGAGCTAGAACAATGCTAATAACTTCAATAACAAAATACGAACGTGGACCGCACGGTTGGCTGCTCTACCTCATCCCCTGTGCTTACCAATGAACGCATTGCTAAGTGCCTTGCTTGGCCATATCAAGACACACAATTAAATATTAAAGAAATAAGATGCAATATATTGATCACAGGTAAATAATTGATTACACCAAAGATGGATGGTAATCATAATAACATATTAATGGCACCGAAGATGGATGACCATCATAATAAACATGAGAACACTACATAGCTACTACTACGCATCTCGTAGCCTCGATGAGACTACTCACACATCATGAAAAGCATCAAGAACAAGTAGGAGATTGAATCCTTAACTTGAGAAAATACCAAGATACAAACAAATAAAGAGGTTTTGCTGTTGAAGATGAAGTACAAGGAGGTCTAATCTATGGGTGGTGATGGTGAAGTTGGAAAACAACAGATGCTAGCGGTAGTCTCCCTTCTTTCTTTCTCTCTTTCTCCTCAATTCCTGTCTGTCGTGATGCGAAACCTTCTATATAAATAGAAAAACCTTAATTTGCATGGGGTCTTCGGGGGACGAAACGGATCTAGTCGCGGAAGAGCAGTGACGACCGAGCCACAGGGGGTCCACGTGGTAGGCTAGAGTGGCAGGCCCTACTCTGGCCCCTTGCCACGTGGCCTCTTGCAGTTTGGTGGTTTATTAAATAATGCACCGTGATATGTTTAGTAGTTTATTAAATAGTGTAGAAAATCAATTAAAATATATAATTAAACTCAGAAAACATGATATGTTTTCGACGTATTATATATCCACCATGATTCCATCATCAACAAGGATCTTGGTGAGCTTGTAGTCGGCCACCATGGCTACTACGAAGAGGGAATCATCAAGCGGGAAGCGAATTCCCTTGGCTTATTCCCCCTGAAGGTCAGCAACATGCTTGCCTATTTTGGAGGTGGAGTAGGAGCGAGTACACCCACTAGGTTCACCTCTCTTGCATACTCTTTATGTTGTCTCTTGGAACTCCTCTTGGAGGCTGAGCCCCCTAGTATGACACCAACAAGATGGTTATGTTGTTGGAAAGTAAGCTCTGTCGCCTCCGGAGTCGGCTCATTCACAAGCAAGCTCTGTCACCTCCGGAGTCGGCTCATTCACAAGCACTTATGCTGAAACGGTTGTTCTTGGGAGAGGATCCCCTAGTGTTGCCAACGGGTTGGCAAAGCATGAGGCTTGTTCTATGGTTCCTTCTTCTCGAGATTGGCATTTGTTAGTCTAGCACCACCTTTCTCCTGGTTTCTTGGGTCTGCGCTCTTGGGGTCACATGTTCTCGTTGAACTTGGAGCTTTATTGGTGAGGTTGGTTGTCGATGGCTATGATCTTCTACTCTCATGAATACATGAGGTTTTTTTTCTAGAGTTCTTCTTGAAAGAGCTCTTGGTCTTCCCACCCGAAGGAGTGTCATGGCTTTGTGTTAGCGGATCAATCTTGGTGTTGTCGCCATACTCTCCTCACATGTATTCCTCCAATTTGTGATACAATCCCTCGGTGGTTTTGGGAGGGTTCTGATTGAGGGCACAATTCACCTCCCTGAGAAGTAAGCCTTGCATGCAAGCATCAATCACTGTCGTGCTTGGGACATTAGCAATTTGGCTCCGTACTTTTGAGAAGCACTTGAGAAAACTCCATAGGGACTCTCCCTCCTTTTGTTTGCGGGTGAAGAGCTTGTTTGACAATAGAGGTTGCGTGAAGTTTCCTTGGAGATTCACGCTGAAGACTTCCTGGAGACGCTCCCACTACCTGATGGAATTCTTCTCTTGATTGAAGAACCATGTTTGGGCCACCCCTATCAACGCGAGAGGAAAGAGGTTTCATATCTCCATTGCTCCTCCTCCTGCGGCTCGAATGACCCTGGAGCACACTTCCAAGAATTGGAAGGGTTGGAGTCCCCGTTGTGTTGCTTCAACATAGGTGGCTTGCAAACTTCTAGGGCAACACGACTTCTAGGATTTCCCTCGACAGGAGGGTTGCAAGTTAGCCTATGGCCTCTATCCCCTGGTTTCGATGTTTTTCGCTGTGGGTTTGGTTGTCACTTTACTCCTAGAGGACAGGCCCAATGAACGATCTCGGGACCTTCTCCATGAGCGGGAATGGTCGCGCTGTTACCTCTTGGACTCTGCCACTTCATTCTCCTGGCGCGTGTGCATCTCTTCATGGAAACTTGGAGCTTGACTTTTTTAGGGGCCACTTCTGACTTGGCGAGGGTTGGCGGCACCTTGTCTATGATCTTTATTTGTGATGTTGTGGCCGTGACACCCATGGAGGACACTTCTGCTTGGACGATCTTGGGCTTTCTGTGATGTGACCTCTAGGTGGCGAGTTTCTTTTTATCTTGATTGTTTGAGGAGAGGTGGCCTTATCATAGGCGGAGCAATGTTTGGGCGTGCTCCAACGTAGGGTGGCCCCCAGAAGGGATTGGATCATGGAGCTCCATGATGGCCGCATGCACCATCGGTGGCAAGTGCGAGAAGTAGGCGGTGTTGAGTGTCCATGTCCTTCCATGTGTGAAATCAGATTTTCATGACGCCACATGATCTGTTTATATGAGGTTGGATGGAAGCGTTTGAGATTGCAGGGTAGCGGAATCACAACTTTTCTTTGGAGGAGCGGTGTGGCGGAAGTTTGCATGGCGTTCGCTTGAGGGACTTCAAATAGTGCCTACAGTGCACCTAGTTTGAAGTGTCCGGCATTCACAAGCGCTCTCATGTTGGTGATGACCTTGTCAGGTCTCCTTGAAGTAGTGTTGGGGATACTTGGAATGCGACGAATGCTAGGGACATCCTCGATGAGTTCCTCGCCTTCCAGTGACCATTAGTGCAGTCGCAAGGAGACCATGCCCCTTTGGCATCCTCGATGCATCTGACGTTGGGGTTATCTTCTTCGGTTGTCTCTGAGGTGCCAACTTTCTTCCCAGAAGTACGGGTCATCACCCCTTTGCTCTAGGTGAGCGATGCCTTAGCTTCGGCGAGGTTTTTCTTAGGTAGGGCCATTACTTCTCATGTGTGCTTCGGTCCCAATGGACGGCACCACTGTTGTCGCCATAGAAATAACACTAGAAAGTGGGTATCGATAGCTCGATGACTATGTCCAATAGTGATGGAGCATGTACGTCTTATTAGAAAGTCGTCATACATTTAATAATACGAGACACATCGATGTTTTCTGAGTATGTTTGGTAGCCTCGTGGAGCACGACCTAGTGTATGTCGACAGAGGTGTCTCGTATGCGAGTCGGCTAGGGACTTCAGCCGTCGTAGACTTTCCAAGGTCGCCACTACCCGTTCTGACACTTGGAGCTTTATGCCTCCCTCCATTAGATTTCTCATTTATGTGATGAATCTTACAAGCCCCCCTTGCAGAGTTTATGTAGGGAAGAGCCCCTAGACAAAATATCACAGATGCGTATGATGTGATCGGTACGGAGGAGTAAAGAGGAAAAATTGTTCACTTATCCATAATAGACTAGGCAAGAGAGGGTGGTACATGGTCCTTAGTGGACTAGCAGACTCATGCCACCTCTAATGGGCCTTCTCCCTCTTGGGTTTTGCTTTGACTTTATTTGACTTTTTAATTTATCATGTTAACATCTTTCCCTTCCTTTATGTCATGTAAGCGCTACATAGAATTTTGTGGACCGGTCGGACAATACTATTACTCTATCTAAGAAGTAGATAACAGATAAGCAGTAGATTTCCTTTTGTTATACAAGCAATCTGTGTCACATGCTTACTTCCGACAAGTGACAACAGAAGAGCATATGACCTTAGCTGGGCAAACAAACATAATATAGCCTGGTTTGTCAGATAAATCACTATGCAGCTAAACTGCCACTAAACCCGTGCAATTACAAACATAAGTAAAGAAGTAAATGAAAGACCAAAAACTAAACATAGGAAACCATGCTTGTGTACGTCCGCACAAGCGATTCGTGTGCGTAGATCCTCCCTACACCAGTCCAGGCGCACGGTGTACCGAATGAGACTAGGACATTTTCTCACGCTCCCGGCTGTGCAGCTCCGCCACCCTCTGCAGCCTCAGCTGCTCGTGGAACCTGTTGATGAATTCCTCTGCCAAGCCGTCGATCTCGTATCCCACTCCGCCCTCCGGCAACGGCGACCACTCCGGCGAGCTGCCTTTCCTGCCGGCGAGCGGGCTCATCAGCATCTCCCTCGCTTGCTTGCCGCCGACGCAGGGTGGCAGTCGTCGGCGACAGCGATGGCCGCAGCCTTTCGCGACCGGAACAACCGGGGTGGCCGTGCATGAGAACTCGTAGCTCCACCTGAAGTAGTCATCGGCGTTGGAATGCGGGACGACGCCGGAGCCAGTGAGCCCTTCCCAGAGCCCCCTGCACTTCGCCGTGACAGCAGCCCAGGCAATGGCAACCATCGGCTTCTTGGTCGACATGACAAAGAATAGGAGGACGTTTCTTGCGCCATGCGATAGCTTCGCAATGGCTGCTTGGTGCCGTGACTTCATGGCAGGAAGAAGTGAACAGCATCTTAGATATGAGCAAGTATTTGTAAGTTTTGGGAGGAGAAAGCTTCAGGTGGAAGGACGGTGTGAGGAAAAGTGCAGGAAGATTAACGTGACAGAGCATTGCAATATACCATTGCATTGTTGAATTTCCGGGAAGGAACAGGGAGTTACATGGAGAAGGTTGATGTGACGCTTCTTCAAAAAAATTGTTCGTCTCGTGATCAGTAAAATGGTTGTAGGATTCTGATATGTGAGATGGAATTAGAATATCTGATACAAGTAGTGAATTTGATCTCGTCTCATGTTAGCTAGCATTTGCCAACAGTAGCTGGTACAACGTTCTGATACTGTTTCTCTAGCAGAAGATTTTTCTGGTTTTGAACCTGTGACCTACGAATTGTGACCTTTAGAATGACATCACCGGCCAATGCCCCGTTGTCCCCTCCCTTCGAGAAAACATATTAGCTAGCATTTCCAAATGTTGCAGTATAGTTTAGAAAATTATGTATGAAGCAGAGGACTTCAATTATGCATTTGTCGTTTTAATTTAATTATTTAGCTTCTCTTCAGAGTTTGAACTCCTGGTAAAGCATAGGAGGCGAACACCCACACTTCAGCAAGTCAGCGATGCTAGTAACACAAGAAGATGTATATATTTTTCTATCAGTACATGTCTATGTTACCACGTATACATATTTTTCTCTCTTGCACAGAAGAGATAATATCACCATCAATCTGAACAACGTCGGCCCATTTTTGTCTCCATGTAGAACACAATAGCTCCAGTGCGTTCCCAGTGTTAATTGGTCGACGACATCATGAGATACGACGGGCGTAGAAACTTGCTGGTACTTTCTCTGCACTCTCTGCTATAGTACGTGTGTGCACGTAACCACAGGTACCTGTACTATTTCTCTATGGACAGGACTGGAGGTCGACCCGTCCCTGGTAGCCCTATCAAGCAACCGGTCTCTTATCTCAGCACCTCTGCCCTTCTTCACTATCGCCTCCACCTCTTTTCTCTACCAACGTTGTCTTCATCTCCCATCTCACTCACCATCGTCTTCCTCATCACCACTTCACCTTCTTCCTCCTACTCTCCCACCACCGCACCGCTAGATCTGGCAGGCCGCTGTTGTCAGCGTCCACCAGCGGCGGCCGTCAATGGCAAGTCAGGCGCCAGTGCACCGATCAGCCCGGAAGGAAAGGAAGGGGTATCATCTTTTCAGGTACCGGTTAGCTCCCAGGATGCCTGCCGTTGTCGTCACCGTCACCGTTGCCGTCGAACTCATCGCCATTGCCCGTCACCGGTTAGCATCTCCCTTCCTCCTTCTTCCTTCTTCTTTTCTTTTATTCATCCTCCCAATCTGACGCGCATCGGATGGTTGTGGACCGATTGCCACGTAAGACCAGCACGCGACCGATCTCGCATTGGAACGTTGTGGACCGATCACCGTGTAAGACCAGCAAGCGACTGATCTCTAGATATATTTTTCATTCTTCCATATGTATATTGCGATCGAAAATGATCAGCCTGAATGTTTAAACATAATAATATTTGTACACGGTTGGTAGTGTAACTTCGTTATCTAGATCTAGATTTATCCGTACTATAAATTGCTACCGTTCTTCATTCTTCTGTAGTCAAGTCAACATGGGGAAAAAGCCAATTTTAGCCCCCCCCCGTGCGGGTCAATTGCAAAAATAGCCCCCTACCAGAGCTAAAGCCGAAAATAGCCCACCTGCTGCGGGTGGGGTGTGCGGCAGGTGCCCTAGGGTGCGTCGCAACGGCCATGGTGCGGCAGGACACCTGCCACCTGCCGCACCCCCCACCTGCGGCAGGTGTCCTGCCGCACCCCCTACCCGTGGCAGGTGGCCTGCTGCACCCCCCACCCGCGGCAGGAGGGCTATTTTTGGATTTAGCTCTGGCAGGAGGCTATTTTTGCTATTGACTCATAGGGGGGGTCAAATCTGACTTTTTTCCGTCAACATGGTAGATGTGCAAGTACCATTTTTAAACACTACACGTTAAGCATCCAATCAGTACTTCTACACGTGTATGAAGTCAGCAGGTCGTGTCACTTCGGGTTGAAGCTCCATTTGGCTTGCAGTGAATTAGGATAATTCTAGATCTAATTAGTTTTTGTCTATTTTAGTATTTATTTAATGACTATTTTTATATTAAATTATAAAATAAATTTAATATAGCATAATTTAGCAGCCACAAAATAAGTTTAACTAGACCATACGCTTTCTATAGCTGTTTTCCATAGGTCACCCAGGCAGCCTTGGAGCGTGCGGTCACTCAGTCTAGGACAGCAGACGGGCGAACAAATGATCACGTCACAAAATCTAAATTCCGATTTGAAAAGTTTAAAATGAAGTTAGGTTTAGACTTTGTATGCCTTTGGGATTCCATTCAAACCATTATGTTCCATGTGAAGAGATCTTCAAACATTACTATAAAAATAACTTTTACAGTCGATTTAAAAAGGCTATCTTAGTCGGTTTTGGATCCACCTATAGACACTAGTATAGAAAAGGTTATCACTGACGGGCAGATATCACCCATCTGTGACGGGCGGAGAGCCCGTCAGCAACCAATCATCAGTGGTAACACAAGTTACCTCTGACGGGTGGCATAACCGTCAGAGATAGCACATTATCTCTGACTAGCGGCAATTTGGACCCGTCAGGGATAACCGTGGGAGAGGACCACATGATCGAAACGTAGAACACATCTCTGATGGGTAAGTTACAGAAGACCGTCAGTGATAAACTCCTACCTTTGACGGCTACTAGTAGCCGACCAGTCAGAGATGGAAGTTATCACTGACGGTCAATGTACTGGTGCCCGTCAGTGATGAGTCTTACCTTTGACGGTTCTTTAAAGTTGCCCGTCAGTGATTAGTCTTATTACTGACTGTTTTGTATATGCGCCCGTCAGTGATGATCCTATTCATAAACCTATTTTGCTGGCTAGCCTCAGGATTTGCTAGCCATGCTGAAAAAAATTCCCAGCTGTGCAGCCCCCTAGCTACACAGCCTCTCAGCAGCCCCAGCTGCGAGGCACAGGCACAAAGTATACACATCACAAATATTTGAAATAACAACGTACATCACATAGCATCACATTTACAACACATTCACAAATATCTGAAATTCACAAATCGAAATGCAAACATGCACATCTCTCATGCGGCATTGAAGAGAACAGAGTTACAAATCGAAATGAAATTCACGTTGCATTGAAGAGAATAGAGTATACAAATATGAACTAAGTTATCAATAAGTCAACATTTTCCGGAGGTGGGAGGCAGCTCTACGCCGGCGTAAAATTCACCGCCTGGCCGGACGACATATTGGTTCAAGAAGTACGCAAAGACATCTCTCATGCGGCATTGATCTCGTAAGTAGTCGTAGTCGAGAGCCAGGTAGTCCTTGAAGTCTTTTTCACTGGAGAGTGGGTTGTAGTGACGAACCATCGCGTCCATGTGCGCGCACACATAAAACCCACATGTCACGCTATTCGCCGGCTGCTGCCTGCACGGGAAGTCAAACGCGTGGCTGAGCCTAGGATTTGACTTTTTCCAGCGCGCCGTCCCTCCCATTGCCCTAAATTTGGCGTACGCCTCGTCAATGCACCGCCGAATCTTGGAGAAGTCCCTAGGGGGTAGTCCTTCTCCGCGCCTGAGAGAATCAAGGTAAAATACCTTGTTCCAAGGTACGACTATCACGAGAAGGACCCAATGGTCGCTGCATAGACCAGATGAGATGCATGTAAACACACGCAGCTATTTAATTAAGTGCTCGAACAAAAAATTGACGCAATTAGTAAAGAACTCACGGAGGGTTATACGGCAAGATTAGCATTTCACTGTCCCTTTGCGCGAGCCATGCCTGGGAGATGAAATCAACGACCGACTCAAATGCTTCGTCGATTTGGCGGTCGTGCAAGATGCACGGATCGATGAACCCAATGCTCGCTTTGTTACGCCTGGCCTCTTTAGATTGCCAGAGTGTCCAGACCCTCATTAGCGTGGTGTCTAGTCTCTTCAGGTTATACATGCTCCAGACGGCTTCAAAGTCGACGTTGAATGAAGGACTGTCAAACTCTCGATAAAAGTGGTAACTTTCTGGTACTTCGAGTTTGATGAAGGACACAAATCGATCCGGTTGACTCGACTGTAGCACGATCATATCATGCAGCAGTTTTGCCTCAGCTCCCAAAGTTTGTATTTCATTGTCCGGGAGGAGCGGCTGACCGGGAATGTAGCTGTCTGCCCTTGCTTTCTGTCATACTTCAGGAGTTGACGCGTAGGACAGGGACTTAGCGGCGCTATCTTGTTTTGCTAACCTCTTTGCTGTGCCGCCCCGTTTGGTGTTCCTTCTCTTTGGAGCCTTTTGGGCCGCACTTGGATCACTCTGCGTACGTATTATGTTTTCCTTAGGCGTAGGGCCAGCAAATGCCTCCTTCATAGCTCCGTGAAGTGTGCCTGGAGATAAAGTCTTCGTGGCACCTTGCGCACTGACGGGCTCCGCTGGCGGTACGGCATTCTTCGGGTCCTGCCTATGCTTGGTGCGTCTTTCTTTTCTCGGCGGCTCGGGTGCATCGACAAGTGCCGGCTCAACTTCCATTGGAGTGTCATCTGCCTCCGGTCCCTCATGGGCTGGCATCGAGTCTTCGTCTCTTCGGTTGAATGACAGATGTGTTTGGCTCAAGGCCAAAGGAGATATCCGGGTTGATGGAGAGGCGCTGCCCGGAGATGCGCGAGTCGAGGCCGCTTCTACAATCACTTTGAGCCTTCGGCCACTGTATGAAGGTCATCAAGCATTGTCCTAGCATGGTCGCATCCTCTTCAGGAGGTACAGGGACAGTCATGGCACCGAACTCGGCAACTACCCTATCCACCTGTACCTTCACCATGTCCGGCGATGTAATCTGATGGTGCGTCAGGGCCCCCGAAGAAGCTGGCATCAGTAGGCCGTGTGCGACGGTAACATTGGCGCCCGGCACAGGATAAACCAATCGGCATTTCATGGGCACCTGCACCTGTGAAACAGTTAAAGGTTGGTTCTCGGCCATTAGAGTAGTGTTTGAAACATAGGATGTGTATGAAAGATTCTACTAAGTTCCATGAACTTACATTTACGTTATCGCACGGATACGATGTAGCTACCCCATCGGAGGTGGCCGCGTTGGTAGAGGCGCAACTGCTCCCTCCAGGAACGTTCGGCGCACGATGCGTGGGTGGCAGATCCCCATATAACCTTGCGAACTCCTGTCTTGCCGCCTCTCGTGCCGCCTCTTCCGACCGTCTCAGGAAATCCTCGCTGATCTCCTGTCTCGTCGCCTCTCTCGCCTTCTCCATCATCGCTTCCATTAAAGCATCGTGCCTGCTCCTCTTCCTTTGGCGGGCGGCACCAGGTGATTTGGGAAAGATTCTATCCCATGTAGCGGCTACACCAACACCTCGTATACGCCCAGTTTTCTCTGGGTTTCCCAGAGCAACCGATAGAGGTGTTTGCCACCTCTCGGAATGTACGGAATCTTGAGAGGATTCCTGCTGGCTCAACTGTACCTGCAATAGAGACGTATCATATTTCACTATCGAGCGTTTAGGAAACAAGTTATTTACGATGGATTGACAGGACAGGTCGAGTTAGTACCAATCGATTGGACACCGCCTGGACCTCCTCGTTGGGGAACGTCACATCCCCCGTCGTCGGGTTCACTTTCGTGTGACCCCTGGCCCAGTTTCTGGCGCGAGGCTCTGATATTTCCTCGAAAGGAACTGGTTTCCCAGCCGCTCATAGTGCAGCATCTTCTCTTTCCCATTTACTCTTTATCCCGGCGTACCCGCGGCTGCCAACTTTGTGGTTGAATTTATTACTCATTCGCAGCTCCTTGTTCTTCTCACTCTTGGCCTTGAACTCGTCAGTGCTCCTCGAGGCGACGAATTGGTCCCACTGCTCATCAGTTACTTTCGACCATCTTCTTCCCGGATGGCGATTTTTCATCACGTACTCCTTGGTCGCAGTGTGTCTCCAGTTCTTGTGAGCATTACACATCGTTATCTCCGCGTGGTGCTTCACCGTCTCCTTAAGGTGCTCCGGGACCTCGAACAGGTTAAACAGCGAAGTCAACAAGGCATCTATCTCTGACCGGGGCACCTGGTTCCATTCGGGAGTAGTGATCGGGATGTTCTCCCTTACGAGCACCCCACAGGTGTTGTTGAATTTCGACGCCGAGCTCGTTGGTTCACATGGTGCGCCTGTGTCGGGGTTGACCCCCGTGATGACTAAGGTCTGCGTCGGCAACTTGTTCCCCGTTCTTGGTTTGCGTTGCCTTTTTGGTGGCGTTACAACTTCGGCCTCGACCTCGTCCCCAGGCTTGAACGGTCCAGAGCCTCTTTTTTACGTAAATATATTAACTAGATTAAATAAAGACCTAATATGTTTATAATAAAGCTAATTGAATTTAATAAGAACATTGTCCACTATGGAAATTATGATTTATTAAAAGTTTTGGATTCTTGTGGTATCAAGAAGGCAAGAGGCATTCACTATGAATTTGTACTTTTGTACTTTCATATAAAATATATATATTATTGAACGTGCTATTACGGTGTTATTGAATTGTGTAGGGGCTATTGCATTTGGTAAAACACTAATGGTGGTTGACAAGGTGCAGGAGGTGACTCAGCCTAAATTTATTAGTCTTGAAGCTCAAGGTTTGAGTTTAGATCTTCAATTTGTAACACCTACTAATCACATCAAGACGTACACAAGAGAAGTAGAGGGTACGTTGTGGTGGCTTCAAGTTCTTATAAGTAGTACCATGAGTACTGAAAAGTCTCCATATTATGATTGTTTTGTGGTATTGATAAACAAATTCTAAATTGGAGTACATGTTTGTGAGATTTAGTTTGTATTGTTGAGAAACAGTGTGGTGATTGAGAAAAAGTTAGATGATCTGGAAGTTGCAGTTATATTAGTAAAATTTACAGTACTGTAAAATCGGTACGTGCTTTCATATAGAATATATATAATTTATTGAATATATTACTTTTATGGCAGGGACTATTACATTTGATAGAACACCAATGCTGCTTGACAAGGGGAAGGAGATGATGGAGCCTAACATTATTAGTGTTGAAGCTCAAGGTTTCAATTCAGATCTTGCATTTGTAACACCTCCCAATCAGATCATGAGGAACACAAGAGATATACAAGGGACTTTCCGTGGCGTCAAGTTGTTATAAGTTGTACTATTTGGAACTAATTTTATTACGTTGTGTTGGGAAAAAGGATCAGGTTGTGCAAGTGGTTCCCAGATAGTAAATGATGTGCTTCCTAAAGAGGATGTCAAGCCAAAGCGTATTGAACAATCAATTTGGGGGATTTCGCCCTTCGATATCAATCTCTTTAGGCCGATATCTGTTACGAACGTAACGCTTCAGAATGCCCATGTATCTTTCGAAAGGATACATGCTGTGTAGGAACACGGGGCCTAGGCTCAGTATCTCCGGAACGATATGTATCATGAGATGTACCATGATATCGAAGAATGTAGGAGGGAAGTACATCTCTAGTTCGCAGATGGTCACGGCGATCTCTTGCTTAAGTTTATGAAGGCGATCTGGGCTAATTGACTTCTGAGAGATCGTGTTGAAAAAGCTACAAAGGTTAGTGACGGTCTTGCAGACTCCTGGCTCCATTAGGCCTCTAATTGCAATGGGTAGGATCTGTGTCATCATCACATGACAATCATGAGACTTCATACCAACTAATTTCAAGTCCTTCATCGATACAAGTTTCTTTATGCTTGCCCAATATCCGGAAGGAACTTTCACCCCAGCAAGATACTCGCACAATTTCTTCTTCTCTGCTTTGCTCAGAGTGTAACAGGCGGGAGGTAGGCGTGTCTTGACTCTCAAATCACCCTTGTTTGTCTTTGACGTTATCTGTTTGGACCACAGCTCTGGTCTGACGCCCATCTGTTCCATGTCAAGCCGTGCCTTGACACCATCTTTTGTCTTGTCTGGAATGTTCAGCAAAATACCAACCAAGCTGTCACACACATTTTTCTCGACATGCATGACATCAATACTGTGACGGGTGTGTAGAACTTGCCAGTAAGGCAGGTCCCAAAATACCGACTTCCTCTTCCAGATGCCCGGTCTTAGCTCTCGTGTCTTTTCGGGTACAATTTCGATATCCTTGACAATCTCGTATATCTGTGCACCGGTCTTCTCCACCAGCTTCAAACGATTTTCCACTTCTCCGTTAAACTTAATTGGGCACTGCCTCCATGGATCGTTTTTGGCTAGCCACCTTCGGTGACCCATATACACGATTTTTCTCGAGTTCTGTAAGAATAAACTCACTGTCTCTTCTTGGCATGAGACACAAGCTTCGTATCCTTTCACACTCTAGCCAGACGAGTTTCCAAGCGCTAGATAGTCATTGACCATAGTGAACAACATAGCTCGTAGCTGAAAATACTCTACTTTATCAGCGTCCCAAACCTCAGCCCCCTGGTGCCAGAGTGTCTCTAGTTCCTTCTTCATTGGCTGCATGTACACGTCAATATCGTTTCCAGGTTGTTTCGGCCCTTGGATGAGTACGGAGAGGTGTATATACTTGTGCTTCATCGACAGCCATGGATGAAGGTTGTACATCCATAGAAGGACTGGCCATGTGCTGTGTCTGCTACTCATGTTGCCGAATGGATTGATCCCGTCTGTACTCATCCCAAACCTTATGTTTCTCGCCTCCTCCCCGAAATCTGGAAATGCATCGTCCACTGCCCTCCATTGGCATGCATCGGCAGGGTGCCTCAGGATTCCATCTTCAATTCGACCCTCCTTATGCCAACGCATTTGTTTTGCATCTTTCTTGTTGGCAAAAAACCGCTTCAAACAGGGAAGAACAGGAAGATACCAGCAAACCTTCGCAGGGGGGCCCTTCACTTCATCGTCATCCTCGTCACAATCGAGCTGGTTTGCAATACGCTTGTACCGGGATGTCTTGCACACCGGACATCTTCGTAGGTCTACGTACTCTTTGCGGTACAAGATGCAGTCGTTTGGACATGCATGAAATTTTTCAACGTCCAATCCAAGAGGGCATATAACCTTCTTTGCCCTGTAAGTGCTTGTAGGCAAGACGTTCCCCTCCGGGAGAACGTTGGAAAGGAGCTCTAATAATTTTGTGAAACTTGTGTCCAGCCAGTTGTACGCTGCCTTTAGCTTTAGAAGTTCTAACGAGACGGACAACCGCGTATGCTCGAGTTTACATCCAACAAACAACGGTACTCTCGCGTCTTCCAACAATCTTACAAACTCTGCGAACTCTCTTTCATTCTCCGAGGTCGAAGTCATTTCTTCCATATCATGCAACATGTCATTCAAATTCCCCATGCTATCCTCTGAAGATTCTGAATTAGCTTCTTCCTCGATAGCTACGCCGTGCTCATCCTCAACGAGGTCCACCGCTTCTGTCGGGTTTGCAAATTCTTTCTCTTCACCATGACATGTCCAACGTGTATAGCCTTCCATGAAACCCTTCGTCAGCAAATGTAGTTGCAACTCCCCCGTCGTCGATAACATTTGCATATTACTACATTTACGACATGGACAACACATCTTCGCTTTTCCCTTGATCTCCATATCCTCTTGAGCGACTCGAAGAAACTCGTTCAAAGCGGTGATGAAACTCTGTGTGGCACGATCACCATACATCCAATTTCTATCAATCGATCCCTACGGCAAAATAAAAATAATTTCATAAAATAAATATATTAAATTAGCTATTTCTTCTCTCATGCGAATAAAATAAAGTACTTACCATGTTAGAGGTTCAAAGAGGAGCTAGGAGCGACGGATATCGTGGGCCTTCAGGGAGAGGGATGTTGACAAGGAGGCAGGGGTCTTTGACAGGGGGATGGGGACTGGAGGAGGAGAAAAAATGGCCTTTTCAGAGGGGGGAGGAGAGAAGGAATTAATTAAGGAGCTAGCAATCTTTGAGAGAGGGATCAAGAGGCCGGGCTGGAGAGAAGAGGGCCTTCGGGAGAGAATAGGGCCGCACGCGGGCCGCAGCAGTTTAGCTGGCGACGGCGGCGCACGCAGCTGGTCCTTGGGACGCGCGGGCACAGAAACTTTTTCGAGCTTGGGCTGGATTTATATAGGAAGGCACACCACTGACGGGCATCATAAAAGGAACCGTCAGCGATAAACAATGAGAACTGACGGGCAACCCACAATGGCCCGTCAGTGAAATCGAAATATACCTCACTGACGGGCCGGACTAAAAGACGTCAATGGTGACACATGTCAATATCATGGCCCAAGTCACCACAGACGGGCGAGAAGGGAGCCTGTCAGAGATGTGGTTATTACCTCTGACTAGTGACCGTCAGTGATAATTCGACTTCATATCACTGACGGGTCCTTTTAAGCGACCGTCATAGATGACAGTTTACATATGTGACGGGTCTTTCTGTGGGCCCGTCAGTGATGTCTTTCTGTCAAATCTTGTGTTTCCGCTTATGTCAGTACTGACGGTCTTTCGTCTTACCCGTCAGTTATGACTCGAAACGAAACATCTTGTATAGTCACTACTGACTTCTTTCCTTGTGCCCGTCAGTGATATGTGGGAAGCGTGACGGGCTTTTCTCCGCCCGTCAGTGATGCGGTATAGCGGATGACCTTTTTTGTAGTAGTGAGACCACGGAGCTAATAATGTATTTTATCTGAATATATTTTATATACCTCATTTCCTAGATATCTCTCACAGATTATCCCATGACATAAATAATGCATCAACACATGCACATTGATATTCTCATCACATTGCAATGCACACATGAACTCAAGTAGATAGAAATTCATAAATTAAACTAGTTCATCCATCACATTTGAATACAGTTCCTTAAATACACTAGTTTGAATAACATTTGAATTGACTCATTCGCTGGTTCTGTCGTGGTGGAACTTGCTGTTTGTTTGGATGGCTTTCAAAATAATAAAGTTTGCCAACTGTGTTTGAATCATGGCAAGCTCGGCAATAGGTGCAACCTGTCGCGATGAAGATCATATTGCTACCATATAGAAAAAGATGAATATGACACAATTATAGAAATATTTTATTCACCTTGGTGACTGTGGCTTTGTTCACGCAGCTCGAACTGTGAGAAGGTTTATGTGGTGGCAAACATAGAAGTAGCACAAATTGCTTAAGTCGGGCTACTGGTGGCACTGCAAAGATATAGATCAACTCGGTTTAATTAAGTTTTATAGAACTCATATTATGAAGCGTAAATGTGTGGAATTGGATACATACCGAAAAGTTGAATAAGAGTTGTAGCTTATTAGAGCCCTCTACCTTGGCTTTTTTCATTTCACGTGTAAGAAATAGTTGGTACGCTCCGAATGATGGTAGAAATGTTTCAATGAGACCGGTGACCTAATAGAATAGAGTTAGATGAGGTAATTTGTTTACCTATCAATCAACCTGTTGACCGTCTTGAAATTGGTCTTCTTATTCAGGTAAGAATCCAAGTAATAGACCTTGACTCATTAAGTATAATAACAATAAGAGACCAGTGGAAACTACATGGTCATTAATCCAAAGTAAGTTGATGTTGCGCCGAAGGTACAAAATGCATAAGTATCAAAAACAAAAAGGTATATAGCACTTATGATTTATTGAATGGAAAAAGATAAATTTCTTATCTTCAGAGACCTCCATAACTTTGAAGATGTAATCCTAACAATTCTTTCACAATCATCCATGGACTGCTCAGAGGCAAGGTGTGGATCAACGAATCCTATCTGTTCATTTGCTTCTCTCGCTTTGACAAGAGTGAACCTATAAATACACAACCAAAGAGTTCTATATTAGTGACATGTATATGTATTATAATATACAGAGAGCGTGAGTGTAGGAACTTACAGTGTGTAGCATCTAATGTGGCTCGCATCCAAGGCATCTAGATTGTATATGAGGTACAAGTCCTCTCAAGTCATTGGGAATTGTCGCCCCTATTCGTGGAGGAGTGCTCATATTTGAACTTGACTAGGATACTTTCGCTCCGCTGCTTCTTGTTCTTCTTAAAGTTGTCCAAAGTTGTCCATATAATACTTGTGCAACATTGAGCAAGCCCACCCAAGCTTGGACGTGATATTCTTTGGATTCTTGACCAATGGTTTCCCGGCTTGGAATGTACAGTGAATCAGAGCCTCCGAGAGACTCCCTTCAGCCTCATATATGGCTTAGATTTTTTCAATGATCATCTCTTCACTAGAAGCCATGAGCATGAACTACTTTCCTACCCATGCTACAGTGGTGCCACATTTGGCCCCGACGCACTACTCTTTGGTGATTCTTGCATCGATGGGTCTACCGCTCTTGGTGAAAAGGTCGTAATTATAATAGGGGAGTGCGTCAAAGGGACCAAGTGCTTAGCTGGTTGCGCCAAAACCTTGTTAGTTGGCCGCGACTGGTCGAGGAAGTTGTCCCTCTTGGGCCACTGGATAAATGTGACCTTGATATTCTCAAGAGTTAAGATTTCATTGTTCCGCGGAATCGGAAGCTTGACTTGCTTGAAAGTGTTATTGACACCATCAACGTTCACCTTCTGCTCTCCACATGTTGGATAGACTAGCCCCCAAGCAGCATCCACCGGGTCATCCAAGCTTAGAATCCTAACTTTAATCGTGTATTTCGTCGCAACCTACATAATGATGCAAAATATTAGCCAAGGGATCTAAAACGATATTGTCTGGCGCATTGCAAAGATAGAGCACTTTTACCTTGATCTCATCGTATGGAAATGTGTCATCCGTATCTTCGACACGATTAGGGATGTCGATCGATGCACAGCTACTCTTATAGGTACCATAGCTACACACAACGGTTGGTTAACTTCTCATAGCTTGAAACTCAACAGATAGGTCATTTAAAATTTCTTCTTTAAGCTCTTGACGCTTGCGTTGTTCCTTGAGTGCTTTCCTCACTCTTTTGCGTTGGAGCTTCATCTCCAATTCTTGGTTGCGTCCATATTTTCATGGACAGAGGGACCCTACACCCCGCGTGCAACCGGGGTGCTCCAGATTCCCCAAGCCCTCTTCCAGTATATCACCCAAGAAGGTCCCGACTTGAGATGCCACATCGAGTTCGACCTGCAAAAGCCAGAACTAATATTTTAATTGACACGAGGATAATCATAAGTTGTAATACTACTTAGGCTCTTAGATATCTCACCAAGCATTGATAAGCATCCTCAGCAGTAGGGTTGTTAAATTTGGGTCGGCCTAAAGCCAATGTGGTATCAGATGTTGTCCTTGCTCTGGCCCATGCTCTCATCCTCGCATCATGGCTGTTCACAGATTGACTTGGAGCATTAGAATCTGATGCGTGCTGATCCTCCCTCTCCCACCTCTTTGACATGCTTGTGAAGTCGGCAGTCCCCAAATGGTGAGTGTGCTTGTTTCTCTTTGAGAGGGTCCTGTTCTGTGCACTCCTTTGCCGGAATTCATCTGGCGTCTTTATCTGCACAAATTGAGCCCAATTCACAGGAGAAATCATTGGAAACTTCTCAAAGGGCTCCTCATTAGCGTCCACGTACTCCATCACCAGCGTGGTCTTCCAATTCTTCCACGCCTTGCATGCTGTCAATTTGGTAGCTCGTTCCATGCGTGCCTTCCATTAATCTCTTACAATGAATTAGTTCATGAATTCCTTCGTTATCGATGCAAGCTGCATTTCGCCAACCTTTGTCCAGCTTTCAAGGGTGATGGGCACTCGATCTCGTGCTACGATCCTGCATAGGGTTGAAAACTTCTTTCTCATGTCGTCGGGCTCGAGAGGGGCCCCAGATTCATGTAGGGCGGTCACAGCGTACCTGACCTCCGGCCTTTTTGACTGCTTTCTTGTCTCTTCCCGCCTCTCTTGCCAACGAAACTGGTAGTCGTCTCAGCAGATGGTCTCGAGAGCAACGTGTGGTGGCTATTAATTAACGTAATAATATGCTACTTTAGCATATTCCAAATTCATCTACTTTAGTATATTAAAAATTCATCTAGCCTAGCATATTAAAAATTAATCTACTAGCATATTAAAAATTACCGTAGCATAATAAAAATTAATGTACTACAGTATTAAATAGACTAATCACATAACATATATATATCTAACATATTAAAAATATGAAATAAAAACAAAAAAGGGAAAAACATAACCTAGTAATGGAGGGAAGGCTGGTGGTGGTGCTAATGTGCTCGGGAAGGGCGGTGGCGGGGCTGGTCAGCTCGGGGAGGCTGGGGGTAGCGCCGGTGACCTCCTGGAGGCCCGTCGTGCCAGCCTAGCTAGGCCATGGCCACTGCGGGTCATCCTGACCGATGCGAACGGCAGTGGGCGTGACTACACAGCGGGCATCGGGCGCGGCGGAGCGGACGGTGCCAGCAGCGGCAGCTAGGGCTTTGCGCATCTGCGGGCGGGAAGACGAACAGACGTGCGCGGGACTTGGAAACTTTGGTTGCTGGCATGCCCTCTCTTACTTATAGGTACAAACTATCTCAACCAGTTCTACGGACAAAATCAACTGAGTTAACTGATTATCCCAGTCGGTTCTATGTGCCGAACCGGCTGAGATAGGGTTTATGGGGGGTTTTAATAGGGTTTTTAGGGGGTTTAGTATAGGATTTTTGGTGGGATTTTGGTTTACGGGTGGGGGGGTTTAGTATAGGGTTTAGGAGGGGGTTTAGTATAAGGTTTTCAGTGGGGTTTAAGGTTCATTATGGTTTTCATTATGATTTAGGGTTTTGATTCTTTATTCATACACTCCATAGAGAATACACTATTTTAGGGAATATATTATGAAAGACACTTTGTTCAACTCTGGCAAATACACAAAATATATTATGCCGTGTGGTTAGAAAATTATTCCTGCTTGATGATTGTTGCGTACATAGAGAGCCGGCAGTCAGGGCCTCGGAATTATATATGACTTAAGGAATAAATTATCGTGGAAGACCGAGCAACCAGTCAACCCGGTGGCACAGTACCTGCGCCGTATGCACCAATGTTGAGTGATTCGACACCTGACCAAAGCACCATGCGATCACCAGAGCCATATGCCATCATCGTTGGTCAAGCTGGCCAGAAGCGATCAAATTTCCAAGAGCCACATATAATTCCCGAAGTCCTATGAAGGTATAAAGTAGTTCTCAATTCCACTAACACTACTACAAAAAACGTCATCCTGGACCCTACCATCACTGACGGGTAAGAAATATCCGTCAGTGATGAAAACCATCAGTGACAGGTTTTGATGAAAACATCATCACAGACGGGCAAAATAAATACCCGTCAGTGATGTCGAGCATATCACTGACGGGTAATAAAAAGACCCGTCCGTGATGTGAGTCCTGCCAACTCTGAAATTTCAAAACCCAAAATTTTGTCATCACGGACGAGTAGTTTTCTGACCCGTCAGTGATGTGTGGAACTCATAACTGACGGGTTAAAAAGAGACCCGTCCATGATGTGAACCCCGCCAACTCCGAAATTTCAAAACCTGAAATTTTAGAATCCCGCGGGGTATATAATTCACCTCAGTGCCCCTCAGTGCAGATCCAGATCCAGATTTTTTCCTTCTCCCTTTCACCCTCCTCTCCTTCCTTCCACCCTTCTCCTCCTCTCGTCCTCTCCTCTCATCCTAGCTTCCTGTCCAAATCGGTCACAAGGGAGCATATCCTCTTCACGTCACCATCCCCGTAGGAACATGGTGGAGCTTACACGGGAGTTTCAGTTGGATTCGAGGTAAGAAAGATCCTTCTGAGTCTTAATTTATACTAGTGCCTAAATTTTTTATTTTTAAAATTTTTTCTCATATTTTTTTGTAGTAGCTCTACTCCCTCACGGTTCAGAATCCACAAAAATTACTGCATTTAGAGCTCGGGAAGAAGTTCAACGGAGGGTTCGGTAGCGGTGATTATTCGTTTGGGGCAAAAGTCAGTTTTAGAGGCCGAATTTGGAGTGAAATTTTTTTTATTTTTAAAATTTTTTCTCGCATTTTTTTAGCAGCTCTACTCCCTCACGGTTCAGAATCCGTAAAGATTACTGCATTTGGAGCTCGGGACGAAGTTCAACGGAGGGTCGGAAGAGGCGATGTTTCATTCGGAGGGGAAAAAGTCAGTCTTAGAGGCCAAATTTAGAGGTGAAAAATTGTATAGGTCTAAAGACGAGTAGAGTTTTTAGATGCGCCTCATCGATATGGTCATTTTGAGTGGTCATGGACCCAAAACGGACACCGTATGCAAAAGTTATAGCTGTTTTAGTGAAACCCTACGCAGTAGTGCCCGGGTAGGGCTTTTTTGCGCCTTTGAAAACGTCATCACTGACGGGTTAAATATTTACCCGTCCATGATGACTTTTTTCCATGGTAGAGTCATCACTGACGCGTAATTTTTCTACCCGTCCGTGATGACTTTTCGTCACCTGTGAAAACGTCATCACTAACGGGTAAAAAAATTTACCCGTCAGTGATGACTCTACCATCACGGACGGGTAAATATTTAACCCGTCAGTGATGACCTTTATCAGTGACGGGTAAATTACCCTTCACTGATAATATGAGTCATTACTGACCTTTAGTTGCTGATGGGCCAAAACCTCATCACTAATGTGGGTTTTTGGCTCGTTAGTATTGACATGTTCTATATTAGTGCAAGATCAGAGGATCCCGATGATCATACCCACACTCTAACCTAGCCTTGAGGCTAGTTGGTCGCTCGAAATCCTTGTATGATAAACCTACACCTTGCCTAGTCGACACAGCATCTCAGCTAGCGGGTCACTCAACCGATACCTGTCCCACTTAGTAAAAGAAAGAACCACACTAATCCTTCACGGCATACCCATACATGTATGGTGTATGGGCAGCTATAAGAACAAATTGAATATCATCATAAAACTCTACAAAAGAGGGATTACAAGATAATAAACATATCCCATTCATGGGATAAGACTTTAGCTTCTACATACACGACTTAGATATTGTTTACAACAAAATTCAAGTTAAAAACAGCAGCGAAAGAACTTAATAAACATGGAGATGATCATCTAAATCATCTCCCAAAAGCTATACAAAACCATAACTTGACTAAGACAGACAAACTTGCAAGATTAAACATTAGAAACGGCATTCTCTTAATCATAATATTCATCTGTGCTAGGATCACCTGCAGGAGTAGAATTCCCGAGTGAGTACTTTCGTACTCGCAAGATGCTAATTGCTTATTCCACATTATTCTTAAGTGTGGCATGGTAATTCAGTGGCAGCAGCAATCAGGCAATTCAATTAAGCAGAACAAACTAAAGACAACATATCTCGAGCATCTAGTTCATGAATTGTGAGGTATGAATCATTTAGTCAAGCTATCAACTTGACATTTCATCCAAATAAGCATCATAACAAGATGTGGGCTTGCATCATTAACCATCACTCAAAGCATCAGAATTGCTAGAAACAAGTGACAATTCATCATGAGCAACACTAGAGTTGAGCTACCACCCAAAACTCTATACCAATGTCTGACATATTGGCTCCAACCAATTTCAGAAATCAAATCACAGTCAAACATCACAACCAAATCATTTTATTCCCTATAAGACCTCGTAGGCTTCGAGGGATTTCGGGATGAGGTTAAATCCACCAACACCCCAAATCAAGTGTAGTCGAGAAAGATTTGACTACCCTAACCTCGAACAGGAGTATCTCGATAAGGTCAAGGGTGCATGGTTGGCCGACCATTGCCCTACCTAACACTCATCTACAATATTCTCACAGCGGCTTAAGGAGGGATCCCAGGTCTGAGATCATGCGAGCTCCTACCCGTCAAGTCCCCCAATGGGAATCCTCTTCCGTCTCTCACAGCCTTCCAAGGGTTCAAGTGGTTATTAGGCGATTTAAAAATCACAACAATGCTGGTCACAAACACAAGCACACCTACTTATGCTAGTAGCTCGATGCACCACATACATCATTTCGAAATATTCGAACTACATGTCATTAATTAACCAAGCAAGCAAAAGATAACTGAAATCAATTCAAAAAGCGAGCATGCTTGCCTTGCTATTTTGAGAAGTTCTCTTTCTACTAATACCCCTTGGAGAAACCATCGTTGCTCGAATCTAGTGATAAAAACAGCGAAACACCGAAAAAGGGCAAAACGAGCAATAAGCAATACTGAATTTTTTAGAGATGATGACATGCATGAAATGCATTCTATAACATAGAGAATGAAAATATGAAACTAATGCAATTGGTTTCACCTCATTTGGAGTTGTAGAACTTTAATTATGAATTTTCTAAGTTTGATTTGTATTCATTTGAATTTGAGAGTCATTTGCAAATTTCTAAAATTTTCATATCAGAAACATGGATGAACTATATATCAATACATTCTCAATAATAATGATGAATTTACACAGAAGAATCATTTGATTTGGAGTTCAGATGAATTCGTTACAAAATTTTGAAGTTTTAGCAATTCTAATACCTTTTTGGTCTTTTCCTTAGTAAAGCAAAGATTTTTAAATATTCGGTTAGGGGATGACAAGTGGGTCCCCTTGGTCAAGGTTTGATTGGTCAACATTGCCTAGTCAATGGACCAGAGGGCCCACAGGTCATACCCTATCCATTGCTTACTTGCATTTCTTTATTCCTTAGTCTATTACAAATGTTGCCCAAGTGTCATCATTTTAATTTTATTACTTTTATTACCTCTGCCATTCAAAAGGAAGTGGGTCTCACTGTCATACTCATGGGTACAAAAATAATTCTATTGCTGGGTCGGTCCCACATTTCATGGAGATGAATTTATCATGTCATGAACTAATTCATTAATTGGAGTATTAATTATGTCTCAAACATCAATAATTGACCGTAACTATGGTTATTAGTTCAATAGTGTGATCATTAGGACATTAAATAATCAGTTATTGCTATCATTACATGGTTAAGTGATATAAATAGTTAAGTGAGGTGGTGGGAAGGCATGGTCTAACCATGCAACATTGGTCTGACCGTGTGGTCAGCCCGGCTGATTGCCCCCGGTCAGACCGGCTGACCTGCGCTAAGCCCAACAGTACAAGGTCATCGGCAGTGATCCTCTGAGCGAGCACACTCTAGCGATCTAGGGGGAGGAGAAAGAGAAGCGCAACTGGTCCAGGGCCTCACCCCAGGGTCGTCGGAGCCGAGCTCGAAGAAGAGAGGTGGCTTGGGGAGGTCGTGGTGATGGGGAAGACACCTAGGACACCAGCAGAGGGGTGGGGTGACCATGGAAAACTCGCTCAGGGAAAGGAAGGTTGCAGGAGCTTCTAGAGACATCGATGAGGAGCTGGACCTCGAGTTTATCGGGGTCGAGGTGGAGACAGGGCGAGGGTCGCCGGTGCTGATGAAGACGTGACCAACATGAGCTCCTTCCATGCCCCTGTACGCAACAAAGAAAGGAGGTGAGCTTGGGAGGGGTGGTGGTTGAGTTGATGTTGAGGAGGGAGGAGAGCCCATGCCGCTGGAGCTGTCAACTTGTTGGGAATTGGTCGCTGGAGAAAAACATCGGAGCGGTGGGGTTTCTCAGTGAAGAAGAAGAAGGAAGAGTTGCGCGGGTCCGTGGAGGAGGGGAAAAGGGGAGCTTGGTGAGTCTGAGGTGGGGTTATATATACTTCGGGAAGAGAGAGGAAATAGGGGTGCCGGCGAGGTCGCCGCCCCGATGCGTGCCCCAGCCACGTGGCGACGATGCCCTACAGGCGGGCCCCACCGGCAGCGTGGGGAGGCGTGGGTGCAGGCATGTTGAGGAGGAAGGCAACCATGACGGGTTGTGCGTGGGGAGATCGGCCGAGGCCCGCTACGGGGAAGGAAGAAGATCTGGGCCAACTAGGCCCATACGGTAAGGAAGGGCCCTATTCTTTTCCTTTTATTTTTGTTGTTAGTTTGCTGTTTTTAAATTATTTTAGTTTGAGTTTAAGGAAAACATTGATTCAAACAAAATTTCAAAATTTAGGGAAATTTTTAAGTGACTTTTAGGGTATGTGCAACTTCTCCAAATTTTTATATGCTAAAATAATCTCATTTGAGCCATAGTTTTAAGTAGGGGAATAAAATAGTCCAAAAGAGATTTTGACTTCAGATAGTGCAATTGTGTGCAAAACAAACTTAAACGAGTTGAGCAAATTTTTAGCATAATCCTCAGATCTGATAAGAGCGTAGGAGAACGTTATGTTGAGCTTTTAAAGTACTCAGTTGCATAGATTCTACTTAAGCTAGCTCTAGGGCAACATTTTAAGGTTTTGGACATGAGGTGCAAATGTCTACATGCATGCATGATATGCTAAACTTTATCTTGTGCTTTTCATCAATCCATACTAATGTTCATGATGATATACAATTAGCAAGATGGTCTTTACACCAGCTCAGGCGTCACTTCTTCTTCGACACTTATTTGGTCATCGGGAGGAGGAAACTCATCAATTTAATTGTAATCTTCCTTGTCCACTATATTTTCTGCTCCAACAATACTCCTTTTTGATTGCATAGCTATGCACCATCGATAATATAGAAGACTTGATGAATTTGTTGAGCAAGGATGAATGGTTCATTTTGGTACGCAACACGTTCCAGGTTCACAATAGTATGTCCTTTGTCATTGGGTATCACCTGCTTCTTATTGGCCTAACCGTGCCTAAATAAGGGGATTATGAAATTATCCCTGTAGTCTAGCTCCTAAATCTCATCTATGTATCCATAGTATAGTTGTCTCGTGCCATCTATTTTGAGAGAATCTATGTGGACACCATTGTTCTACACCGTGCTTTTCATATCTTACTCTTTCATACATAAAGTGTACCATTGATTTGGTATCCTTTCCATACAACTACCGACCATGTTGGTCCTCTTGATAAACATGTCAGTATATCACTTGAAGGGATGTCACGTAGTCACTCTTTGAACCATTGGTTGAACTCGCAATTATGTTGTTTCATGATTCAATCATCTGACCGTCTCGGGTTATTGTGTCGTACGATGTCCATGTATTCGTGCATATATGGAGACACTACTTCCATGTGCTACAAAACCATGAAATAGGCTTGAGCATACTCAATCTAATCTGGAGTGATTACTTTCCTTCCAATGGTCCCAGCACCACGTAGCCTACCCTCATGTCGAGATCGAGGCACGCTTATGGGTTGAAGATGCGCCATGTAATTAATACATTATGCCGTTACACACATTCTTCTCTACGTGCGTCACGTCAATGCAATGACGCACCTCTAGGTGCTTCTAATAAGTTAAGTTCCAGAATACTGATCTCTTCTTCATATGTTCTTCTCAACGGGCTTTTTCTTGGCTCTCCCTCGGAGTTTGAACTTTGCCTTTCCAAGCATGACTTTGAGGCTCTTAACCTCATCATGGATCTCCGTACCGCTCATAATTCTTGGAGCAGAGCCTTTCTCCATAGTTCCATTGAATTCATCAATCATCCGGCGGTAGTTGTGATCCCTTCGAGGGATCCGATGGTGACGCATGTACATGGTTTTTTCAGAATGCTTCAGCCACCTACTCATTGTTTCGACTATGCATTGAACACACGCATTGGGACCTTTAATAGTTTGGCCCACATAGTTACCAAAAGCAGGATAATCATTGATGGTTAGAAATTACATGTAGCGCAACGTGAAGTTTTTCTTTAGGTGTGCATCCCATACCTGTACCTCTTCAATCCAAGGAAGCTGTAAATCTTTCACCAATGGTGCAAAGTACACACCAATGTCATTACCGGATTGTTTTGGACCTTGGATAAGTATTTTTATCATGATGTACTTCCGCTTCATACACAACTAAGGAGGAAGGTTGTACATGCAGAGATTCACGGGCCAAGTGTTATGTTGGCTGCTCATGTTGCCAAATGGGTTCATTCTATCAGTGTTCAATGCAAACCTTACATTCCTCACCTCTTCACCAAACACCTCATATCAATATTTCTCCACTGTAAAGAATCGGGGGGGGAGGGGGGGAGGGTGTCTCGACATTCCATCAATTGTACGCTCCTCTGTGTGCCAACGCATCAGTTTAGCCTCCTTAGGGTTCGCATATAAGTGCTTCAATCAAGAAATTTTAGGCAGATAGCACGCAACCTTAATAGTAGTCTCCTTTCTCACCTCCACACCATCCTCGCCATCATCACCGTAATTGTTTCACTTGCATCGAGAAGCTTGCACACGGGACATGCATGCAATTCCACATACTCTTTACAGTATAGGAGACAGCATCCGGACATGCATGCATTTTCTCTACTTCTATTCCCAAGGGGCAAAAACCTTTTTAGCTCCGTACATAGTTTTCGGCATATGGTTTCCCTTTTGGAAGCATGTCCTCTAACAAAGTTAGGAGCAATGAGAAGCTCTTATCGGTCCAACAACTGCTTGCCGTTAGTTTCAACAGTTCTAGCACGCTACAGTACAACTTTGTGTACTTACTGTCTGGTACATAGGTTTTTCCGAGTCTTCTAGCAACTCAACAAATTTATTGTACTTCCGATTATTGTCATAGTTTTCTTCAACATCGTGCAATATCTCATCTTGGTCATTGTCTTGATGCCTCGACGTGCTATCTTGCGACATATCCTCTTGTGACGCACGGACATCATTAGGCGTCTGCTCCACACATGGGCTATTAACAGGATCAGGGATGTTGTTGCCTTCGTCCATGTTTGCGGGATCTTCCTCTATGATCTGATCTTCACCGTGACTAGTCCAACATACGTACCCCTTCTTGAATCCTTTTCTGATCAAATGTGATTGGATCTATGTAAGGTTTGTGAAATTCTTATGATTTTCGCAACCAGAGAATAGACAACTGATCCACCTATCCCCTATATTCAAACTATCTTGTTCGGTTGCTTGTAAGAATGTCGAGACGCCTTCGATGTACTCTTCGCTCGCACGGTTCTTGACGTACATCCACTGTCGATCCATCTACAACGTGCACATATATTTAACATTAATTAAACAGTTATATGTGACATTATATGTAGAGACCGGAGAACATAATAGAGTATAAAAATAATAACAACAGTAATAACAACATTACATACATATCTCATTGATAAATAGTTATACCATGCAATTCCCTACAATGAATGTACTAAAAATGGAAATAATCTATCATCAGAAAGTCAGCCAACTCACGTGGCAGCCCGACTTGATAGGCGATGCGGTGCTAATGGGTCGCTTGATCGACCTATAGGAGGTCCCCTATTTATGTAGGGTGTGTTTGTGGGCAGGACTAGGGATCGGATTGGATCGGACGTTTGTGGAAACATTTATGCTATGTCATGGAAACATTTGTTAAAACATATGCAACAATATTTTTGCACCAATGCAACATGATATTTTCACCTAACAACCTTACTGCGATGGAAATGTAACAGCCCAATATACATATATATATATATATATATGTGCTATTTTCAAAATTTTATCTTGTTTCTCTCTTTCTCCATTTTGGGCCTTATGATTTTATGTGATGTTTTTAATTTTCTTTCTTGTCCCTCTTTCAAAAATTATGGAATCTTGGCACTAGTTCTTTTCATCTTCCCAAACTTTCTTGAAACCAAAATACCTGATCCAATATTCTCTCACATATTTTCTTTTTGTTTTTCTTTCCCAAATAGAATCAATATCTACCTCCTATAATCACTTCTCCTCTTTCTATCCAATCTGGACATGCGAGAAAAATCTGAAAATATTCCTGGAGTATCCTCTAACCATGTGTAACTCATATGTTTGCTCAACCACTCTTACATAGTTCAAATTTTGAGAACGTTTTCAAATTCAAATTTGAGCTTCTTTTGCCTTTTTCTCCAAAATCAAATGTCTAGCCCTCAGAAAAATCTCAATTTTGCCAGAGGGCATCATAGGGTGAAGCTGACTACTTAACTCTACTGCGGCCTCCCTAGATGAATAGTGTGAGATCAAGTTCCAAGCATGGAACACCTTGCCAAAACCTTATGCTACCCTACTGTTCATGTCTTGGCTGTTTGCTCTCAACCCCTAGCTCGCTCTCTCTCTCTCTCTCTCTCTCTCTCTTAACTAGCTTCTGGACACCCCTAGGACCCATCTGCATGTCACCTGCCCATGCGGCTTAGTCGGAATGCGACCGGCATGGCCAGAGCACACACTCAATGCGTCCAAAGCGTGTGCAGGAGGCAATAGTGTGCACTCCACGGATGAGCGCTGGTAGCCGCTATCCTGCGCCACCCAACAACACGACATGTCAGTTGACACCGAACCAACCCAGATGACTGGCACTATGTGCTGGAGGATGCGGCTTTTCCAGCCGCTGTGTGCCACGCGGCGGCCGGCTCAGGTGCCCTGTGGCCGCGACACCACACAGCCCACACAGGCAGCGCCACCACATCCATCCGCTTGTCCACACCTCCCTGAAGGCCGCCACGCCAGTGCACACCTACGTGTGTCCCTCTCTCATTCATGCGCCACAGCCCACGCTATAAAATCCATGCCAACACCCCCTTGGCCTCACACCGCCACCTCCACTCTACCTCAAGCCCTTGAGTGCTTTCACTAGTCTCAAGAAGCTCTTCTTCCCTGCGTCTGGTGAGAGAACCTGCTGCCAGCTCTCGGTTGATTCCGAGCCATCCCGTGGAGCTTTCCCCCTCTCTTTCACTTCTGAGCTCCTTACAGCTTCCCCTTCTAACTTCACGCCTCAATTTCTCCATTGTAGCACAGAGGAGTGAAGGCCCGATTCCGCCGCCCTCGGATCTCGCTGCCAACAACCGCCAACACCACTCTGAGGTTCATGCTGGGCCCCTGCACTTATCTCGGTGGTCGCCCCCCTCTCGCTGCACCCTTCACCGCCAGCGAGGTCGTTGGAGCAGCCCCTTGGTTTGAGCCCCTGACGCGCAAACTCCGCAGTCAGAGCGTGAAGTCAAAGGTTTAAAAACTGTGAGTCGTTGCTAGCCTGGCCCCGCGCTGTCGGGTTTTCTTTATAAAAACCAAAACGTTATCTTCTGGTTCTCGCTTTCTCTATTGGAAGACATATACTAGCTTTACACCTCCGACGTTATCCTCTTTAATCCAAAACCTTCTATTTTGTCGTTGTTCACTCTGTAGCTAATCTTCGAACATTGATTTTTCCCTCGTACTTAATCCTTTTTGGTCCATTCTTTTTTCCAAATTCCTAAAATTTCAAAACCTAGTCATCAGTGCCATTATCGGTTATTTATTTGTGCTATATGCTTGCTTTTCCCTCGTTTAGCACGCGACGATCTGACACTCTTCAAGGAGGACTACGAGCAGTACTCTTACTACTCCGACCAAGGAAAGCATCCATGAAATACTATGAAACATATCATCCATTATTTGGGATTTAATTCATTTATGCAACATCATATGTGCATATCATGTTATGTGTAATTCAAAATATGATGATTTATGCATTAATTGTTGCATGCGACCTTAGTATATATGTTGTGCCGTTATTTAACAGAACCCTAAACATGTTTTAAATATTAGTACTTGCTCTTATGTTCCTTGATCACATAAAATGATGGCTTAAAGACTTAAGGTTACATGGTATGTAGCTTATGTACATGAATATATGAGTACCTCTTTTGTAGGAACTTGTTCTTCTACTTTTACATATGATTTGATGGTAAAACATGATGAGGTACAATCTGAACTAATGATGACCATATGAATAAGAATTTGAAACATTTCAGTCTCTTGTGTTGGCTATAGATCGAGCATTGTGCCACCTATCCAAACTAACAACCGTACATCAACACGTCCTCTATGGGGAGAACTTGGCTTAATAAGTTGTCACACTTTCCATCTATACCCATCCCTAGAGTAAACTAGGTGCTATTTGTGACATAGTCATGCTTACCACCTAGTTTGCTAGAGCACGAACATGTGTTGTTAAGACTTATCAATACAAGTGATTGATGTTGATGTTCATGGTCTCTCTCGTGGTATACTCTCAGAGTTAATGTGAACCAACACCCCAGAAACATACTACCAGATGGTGCAATGGAAAGTTGAGACAATGTAACGGCCAACTGGTCAAGAGATGAACACATGAACGTATGCCATATGAACAAATGTGTAAGGACTGATATTTATTATGACTTTTTAGACGTGGGTTGGTCCTTTTATCTTCTATCATTTGAGATTCGGTTATCTGGTCACTTTTATTTTTCTATCGTTTGAGATCCAGCTATCTGATCCTTTATAATCAAACAATTGTGATCCAGTTATTTGGTCCATATTTTACTTATGATGATATCCATTTACCTGGTCTTTAACCTTAATATTTATAGTTCTTAACTTTATAACATTCATGACATGTCTAGCTTATCTTTATGTGTCTTATTGCCTTTACTATCCATGATGCTGTGAACAACTAGCATGATAGCATTGATGCATGCATGTGTCTTTTATGTCTTGGATGTCTTGCGAGTATAATTTATGTACTTATTTGGATTATTGATTTGGCCAGACATAGATACTGACCTTGACACCAGTGACTACTATAACAATGACTACGACTAGAGCGTAATCCCAGTTGGTTTCTTGTGGGCTTGGTGCCGCACCAAGTCTAGTTATCCTTTGATTGATATTTTCGCTGCTAGACTTATGTTATATCAGCCCTTCAGACACGGGTTGTAATAAGTTGGACCTTTATGGCCTTGTATCGCGTGTAAGTTATGTATTGTATGCTAGTATGGAAATGGTGCCAAGTTTGATTGCGCTTCACCAATATGTTGATCTTGGGTTGGTGATTGGATGCACAAAGGGTGTCTAGTCTTAAAAACCGGGTCCCCATAGGAAACATCTTTTCTATGCGATGAAAACATTTTTTTATTCAATGAAAACTCGTCTAACAAAAATAAAAGATTAGACTATAGATATATACCATTTTCCTTGCCTGGTACTGTAGCTTCTAAGAAATAGTTGGCACTGCTGAGATCTGAGAAGCAACTGGTGGATTGAAAGCTGACCTGTTTGGCACTGGCACTTTTGAATGGGTTAAATGGCTGCTTGAGATATAGTGTTGAAATGTCTAAAATGCTTTTGAGTGATGGAGTTCTTATTTAAGTACTGGTTAATAACAAATGACCTGTTTATATGATCTGATTTTACCACAAATGAAATGTTTAGAGGTTAGAAGCTTGGAAGCCCAAGCTGGAGCCCAAATAAACATACACATAGGTCAACAGGTTGGTTATCTTATTTCTAGAGGGTCCAATACCTCGCCCCAATTGCTCCCTCGCCTATAGGCTGCTTGGTCCCCATTTCTTCTTTGTGAATTTTCATTTTTCAAAAAAATCTGAATAATATAAAAATTTCTAGTTTTGGCACTTCCTGGATTTTGTCCTAGCAGATCATGGAATTTGTTTCAGCGGTTCATGTGATTTGTTCTAGCAATTCATGGAATATGTTCCGTAGTTTATATAAAAGGTTCCCGTAGCTTGTAGACAACGTCCCACTCCTACTACAGCAATTATTCCATTAATTCTCCGGCAGTGCTCTGCTAATATGAGAAATTTTTTCCAGCATTTCATATCAATTGTTCCAATAGTTCATATGCAAATGGTCTTAATCTTGCTTTTCTTGGTTACGTATTTTTATACGATGCAAATATAAATTATTGGTGGAACAGAAAAACACAAGGAATAGAAAAAACAGGTATTAGAACAATTGCAAATTAGAAAATAAATATGCTCAACATTAATCATGTTTCGGACATCTAGTGGCGTGAAACTTGGCAGTTTCAAATTGATCGCAAAATCGGACACACCGTTGAGAGTTTATTGCAGTTTCAAATGTGGAATCCATAAAAACACGGAGAAAAATATATCCTGCCAGAGAAGTAGTGTTGCTCCTCACAGTTTAGTAACTCCATGCAACCATGTGCATCACCAAATTAGAGATTAGCCAGCCCACAAAATAAGCAAAGACATGGCGCACCATGCGACTATGCGAGTTAATAGGCAGCACTAAACGGGCTCCTATTCTTGATTTTATCCTGACGTCGTTTGACAACGGGACAAGGATTTCTCCCTCGAGAACCTACGGCAGCAGTTGTTTCTGACACAGCCTGAACGGTGAAGCCCGGATAGGAACAAATAGGAGGAAAGAGGCGGCGGAAGCTCTTATAATATTGGGATCAGCATGCCAGGCACGAGAGATTTTGGAGAGGCTGCGGCAGTGACTCGTTCGAGGACGATGGACGAGCGGGCCGGGACGGAGAGAGCAGAGAAAATGAGCGATTAGAAGAGATGGTTTGGGCGATTTCTCAAATACATAAGCATATCAAGTATAATGAGTTCCATAGCTCACGTACTTACCTCTCAATGCCATTTGTAACATACAAATGGATTGGAACATCAGTTGCACAGTTCAAAATTTAATATGGCTTTCCTAGTCGTATCTCCGATGAATATAAAGCTAGAATAGTCACGCAGAAAAAATACTTTTACAGAAGGCATCTAGTCCTGCATTTATTTGTACTTAATCCGGATGATATATACACCCACATATATGCGTTTATATAGGTAAACCCAGTTACAAGCAACATTCCATATACATAAAAATAAACAGATACAAACTGGCCGCGTCCCTCCTCATGAATGAAGATTCCTCTCAAAGAACACCAGGCGTACGGACGCCCTCGATCACATCAACCTCGCGTCGTTCAAACCGCATGCACCGACGTCTCAATGTCGCGAACTTGCGACGCGGCACGGCATGTCATGGCGAGCACTGGAAAACGGCAGGAAAGCTCTGCGCCCTGAGCTGCTCGTAGAACATGTTTATGAACTCCTCCGCCCTGCAGTCCACGTCAAGCTCAGTCTCACCGCCGCACACCCATCCATCAGTCTCCTCCTCTTCCTCCTCCAGCACCACCACCTCGTCCTCCCTCTCCTCCGACGTCGCTGGCGGCGGCGGTGAGCCGTACGAGGCTCGAAGGGCGCGAAAGCAGGAAGAGACGGTGGCGCCGGCAGCCGCTCCGCGTTTCAGTCGTGACCGGAGCCTCTTGGCCGCGAGGTACGCGGGGCTAGGGCTTTCGCTGCACGAGAACTCGTGCTCCATCAACGCGCGAGGAGGCCAGTATGGCGTCAGGTGGTTGTTGCTCTGGCCGTGGTAGGAGAGGACAGCGAGGGTCCTCCCCGCCACCCTCCCCAGGAGCCGGCGCCGGTTCATGAAGAGGTACTTGAGGTAGTCACCGGCGAGCGCGAGGAGGATGCGAAGACGCCTCGCCGCCTTGGAGCTGGAGCGCCGGCTCTGATCTTCCATGCGGTCGCGCCGGGAAGTTGATGTTCTTGATAGGGTTTTTGTCAGAGTCTACACGTATAAGTGTGATAACATGAGGAATATATGTCCTGGGATGTACTTGGTCAGGTCCATATCCTTTTATAGCTAACCTAGTTTGGATAGAGGGAGATAGAAACGGAGAGAGTAGCCACATATAGGTAGGGAGTATTCAGATGAAAGTCATAGGTGACACAGTGGAGGGCCGCACAATTTCGGGGCAAGAAAGTTTAATTTGGAGAGCCTGAGAAGCAAGCTGTGGCTGGCCACAAGGTGTACTAGACTTGTTTCATTGTTTATGGTGGTGCGAGACACGCTCGCATTTGCTTTCATGCATCCAGTCCTCAAATTCTAAAGAAAACCTAGCTAGGTAGGACGACATCATGGCGTTTGCACGGTGTAAGAGCTCAAAATCTATTCACGCTTATTTTTATTTGGTCTATTTTGGGGTAAACTTACAGGTGAGCAATATGGCCAGGCCACAGGGAAATTAGCTATGCTTTACATATGATCAAAATATATGTCGTCTAAACAAGGATGACATAAGGAAAATGAATGTTGTTTCTAGAAGGACAAAAAGGAGGGAATTACTAAAGCGATGGGTCATTGAAATTAATCAAACAAAGAGCGCACGGTTAGTTTTCTTTTACGAAAAAGATGGGAAATTGGCTTGGCAAGTACGATTGCGAGTATGTGCAACCGCGTCATTTTTCATGCCCAAGCAAAACACACTTGTCAGTATATGTCATACACTCGTACTGCTGCAAGCTGAAATTATTAAAATAACTCTGCTTGACCACATAAACATTCTTAGTCGTGGCCCACACACAGCTAGCTAGCAAGGCCCATTTGCATGAGGTGAGGAGTTACCTGAGGAGAAGACGCTGGAGAACGGCCAGAAGACCAGGGGGTGTCTCGCATAAAAGCTAAATTTGCATGCAGCTGTGCAGCTTCTCCCCTACCTTTGCTTGGTTTCACCGCAAACCAAAGAAAGACTCCGTGTATCGGGTTCTTCCCTGCCTTACGTACTCCGTGTACTTCTGGAGTTGTGGCTTGCAAGTTGTAACAGATGCACATCCTTCGCAATGACATGATGATTTAACGTGTAGTGGCACACTGACTAGTCACATGATTCAATGCACAAAAGGATGTTGTTTCTCGATATCGGGCATTAATTCAAGCTAGATGTGATGTTGGAAGCATAGTTAAGGAAGTGTCCACCTAGGAAAAGAAGCAACTGGAAGTGACTGTTGCAACAAGGTAAGTCAGATAAATGCTACTCCAAAATATAGGGAACTTACTGTGTGTGCAAGTGCATGAACGTGGCAACTGGCGACGACATATTAGTCTTTGCTATATTTTTCATGTTTGAGTTCTACCTTTGACTGGTGCACATCCATGGGCGCATGTAGAATGGATGTGATGTACACATGTACAAAAAAGGGCTTGAAGAAAAAAAAACGTGATCTTTATCGTATGCTAGCTATCCTGCACGCGTAATAAAATTTTTCGTAACATATAACACATCAACTAAATTAGCCACCGGCCAGATGATTAAAATAATGATACAAGGTTGACAAAAATAGCTCCTCCAAAATTATTCTTACTGATGATTATTAATATTCCCAAATTGGCCGTTGAGGAGACAAAGGAAGGGAAGGGCACGACGTGGTGGAGAGAGATAGAGGAAGCGGTGAAAAGAGATAGAGGCAGGGGCAAGGGCACTTTTTGAGAGATTTTAATTTTGACAAATAAAATTAAACAAAAATATAAAATATGATATTATTATGTCATTTTGTGGTGTTAATTACATGGATTAATTATCACTAATTGTAATAGAGATAATTAAAACATAATTAGCTTCTACCTTTTTTAACGGCCATAGATAAGATTTGATGAATTGTTAAAGTGATTAGTATCCCAACACAACTTGTACTTTATTAGTAGTATAGATATAGATATAGATAGTAGATAGATATTGGACACGTGGTCGCAGTAGTCCCACTAAAATATCAAGTGTACTAGCCTAAATCCCATCTGGCTCCCCGGGATAACCCAACAAGGCACTGAGGCTCCTCCCACTTCCTTGACTATCCATCATTGCTTTGAGATATGTACAAATATTTGGGTGATACCGTATATTTCATCTCTCTTGCACATAATATTGGAACTTTTTTTACCTAAACATCTCATGACATGTGAGGTATATCGTTTGGTGGCCTACATATAGGTGAGAGGTGGGTACACTTTAACCCACACATTTCTCTCTCCTAGCCTCATCCACCTTCTCTTTCCACACCATTCATCCATGAATTTAAATTTAATTCTAAAATTTAAACACGTATAAATCTTGAATCGAGATTGATTTACAATCCATGGAAATCATCATGTTCCTCATGATGATATTTCTGGAACAAGAACGACGTTGGAAGATTTTAAAATGTGGATTATTTAATTTTTTGACACTCAATAGAACTTCTTTTTAACTATACAAAACTGTGATATTGAGCTTGTCTTGTAACCAAAATATTCTTCATCAATGTAATTTAGTTTATTTTTATAGTACAAAATTTGTCAAAATGTGAATAGTTTCATATCCTAGAATAGATGTACAAAAGCATGTTTCAGAAAGTTTTAGAATTCAAAGAATCAAGTTTTAACTAGTTCCAAGATGTAGGATTCAAAGTTCAAAAGACCGAGACTACAAAAACTTGTGATTTTTTTATGGAACTTCCACTAAATTAATTACTTCCCTAAAGTAAGATAAAATATATTGGGATTTAAAATTATGTGGAATGATTGGAACTGTTGCAGGAAGGATCAACGCCCCACCCTGAATAGATGCATACTCGGATAATGTTCAAATTAGCTGTCTATTCTGTTAAATATTTGATGCCCATGTTGGTCAATAGGACAGGATGCATGAAGTGATGGCGGATTGCGAGCAACGTCAAGCACCGCATACGAGGCTCAGGGTTGTCAATGATGTCCACCGTTGTTGATAAGATTTCGGTTCAACAAGGCACGCATTGCCACGAAGAAGACTAGCATCGTCACGATGGGTCACGCTGTGAAGAAGACTAGCATCGCGACAACGGGTCACGTTGCAGATATCCTATAGGGGTAGGGTGGAAATGATTGTAATGCCCCGGCGAAACTATAAGCCTAACGGCAAAATCATAAATTCTCTAGAGGTAGAGATGTAAATGAACACCACTACCCCTTCTCCCCTATAAATAGGAAGGCACCCCGTCTCACGGGGGGTTTGGATCTCCTGGGAAAGAATCAATACACCCGTGCCCATTGTCTCTCGTTTCTTACTTGTGTCATCATCATTGTGTCCACCACAGTTAAACGTGGCACTTCACCTCGTTTCGTTCCCCGTACATCCCTCTTGGCTTCGCAACCAAATCGGGGTGCCTCCATGGCCTAGGAAAGTTGGCACCGAGATAAGGAATGGTATGACAAGCTACGTCGCGACCAACCGCAGGCGTAATGACAATGGCCACGCCTGTCGCGTTCCGCTACATCAACCCTTTTCTCAACCGCATCAAGGTTTCGTCAAGTGAAGCCTCATGCCTTCGAAAGCGTCAACCGGCACTAAGAGTAAGGCATGACATCTCCCGCACATGCGACCTCAATGACCACACACAACTACCTCGCTCGCACGTGACGAGATCACCCGCACGCGGCCACAACGTAACCAACACGGCCACGCGTGGCCACAACGTGCCAACACGGCCACGCACAACCACCTCACTCATGCGCCCGCGCGCGATGACAACGAATGTGCACGACCACCTAGCCTGCGAGTGCAGCAACATTGCTCGCGTGGGCTAGAACATCACCCACGTGCAACCAATGCGCTCGTGCGCGACGACTTAGCCCACACGCAACACCAACGCGGCCACGTGCGATGACATCACCCCCACTCGAGGACATGGCCCACGCATGGCCAACACCATTATCGCTGCTGGAGACCCCAATTTAGCTAGCAAAACCATCATCACGACCAACATTGTCGTGCCGAACGTGACCGCCATAGCAAGCAACACAAATAATATCCAAGTAGGCGGAGCCAACACGGAGAATTGCAACCGAGGGGCTGCTAGTTGTCAATTTTGCACGTGTGACATTGACCAAGATCACATTTGCAACTAAGACTAGGGCCAAGCATGTGGTCACACCTATGGCCACGGGCACAACATTGCCAACGAAGGCAAGAGGAAGCCTAAGGAAGACAATTGCCACCATAGTGGGTTCTGTGATCTTCACGGCTGGACCTTTCACTCTACTGTAGGGTGCGGTGCCCTATCAAAAAGGGAACTAGCAAAGGCTACAATAGAAAGTGGTGGAGGTAGAGTGCCAATCACAAGTCTTCAAGAGTTTGAGCTTGAAACCGTTCGTGAGTCACCACTGGATAGGGAACAATGACATCAACAAGCCACAGCAGGTGCAGATCAATAGTATAATCGTGCTAACGCAGTGCCATCAAGTCAAGCAACAACAATTCCGAGCAACAAAAATCCACGCTTCCAGTTATGCATGTGTGCCCACAATGCAGTACAAGGGCTAATAACCCAGGACATTTCTCCTTCCGTTGCACGCTGCTCTGCTATGTCATGACGTGCTGTCATTTGCGTGTGCCTCCAAACTTAGCTATTTCAAGGGCTGCTTTCCTATCCGCCCATGCCTCCACACTTATTTTTTTTCCACGGACCACGTTCCAACTCTGCACTATGCTGCGTCGCTCCACGTTGGTTGCATTACATGCTACTCAGTTAAGGCCACGCCACTAAGCGACATGCCCGCCACCCATGCTGCGTCTTCCGTCCAAAACCACATTCGCGCCCACAAGGTCTCTAGTGTTCTTGCTAACGTTCAATAACGTATTAGCAAAGTTGAAATAACGGAGCAAGGGGCTCTTGACTCATGAAATGCCCCAGAAAAGAACATGCATCAACATCAACATGCTAGTGGTTCCCGCTACCAACACAAGCGCCAAAAATTTCATGCAAGACTCTGTGATTACACTAGCTGACCCCACGCCCACCACGTCCTGATTCGGCGTGATTACAAAGGGAATTCATCAATGAAGTCCCCAAGATGACAGTAATGTCAAGACAGTCAAGTTCAGTTTCATGCAAGGGGCCCTGCACATGGGAAAGCACGTCCAACATCTCGCAAAGGACTCCGAATGTCGTGCCAAGTACTTTCAAGAATATACAAGGGGTTCCTGCACAGGATACAAGGACATTCAACACAAGGCAAAGGGACTTCCTTCATCAAGCCAAATGATGATGAACACTCGCAAGGGACTTCCTTTGTCAAGCCAAGAGATAATGAACAAATACAACAAGCGCCAACTATCAATCCAAGCAATTTCAAAATCATATAAGGAGATCCCTACTCTAAGTCAAGTGATGACCTCTAAGTGGGAAGCCCCATGCGAGGTCATCAGCTTATTATGCCCATCTCCTCCCGCCTAAGGGACATTCAAGGCCACGAGTTCAAACATAGCTGGAACACTGATGACCTCCGCAAATACTAGCTATAAGAGTTCTACAATGAACACTCCACGATGCTACCATTTGGTAAGACAACTATGGCCCATACCCACCACACAAGTTATCAAGCTACCATTTTGTACCTATTCTTACTTTATGCAATAGATCGCTGCATTGGTCCTTTCTTTTAGAAATATTTAGTCCTTGCAAATGACTCATGTATTAGTATGTTATGTAGTGAAAATTGCTATGCAGTACTATGTTGGTGACTATCTTACTAGTTGTTATCATGCCATAGCATCGTCCATGATTTCGCAAGTGAGCAAACCATCCTCCCCTACGGGGTCAAGTGCAACTTTCCTCTCTGACGGGATTGACCGCAACCTTTCCTCCATGACTTGGCACTACTGTGAGCGAGCAAAGACTCCGCGGTTGTGTAGTAGGTGGCAAGAAAATGTGCTCCCTGAACATTCAGTGAGTCACAATTCTATTGCATCATCTGATGGAAACACCCGCCATGAATGAATGCAAAGTAACATTCCACGATGTCATGAGTAGACTCCACCGTCCATAGTGAGCTAAGACTCCACAGTGGTGCTGGGTGCATGCATCTCATTCTCGGTGCTTAACAGGTTCCATGTCATTGGTATATAAAGAGACAGCGTGCTCGTCACCACGTCTTTGGGTGCTAAGTTTTCTCATTGGGAAAGAACTAGCGAACATAATGCCACACATATACTACCGCACCATCAAATGTTAAGAAAGCACTCTCTACATTGATGCACAATTGTACGCCATGTGGAGATCGCAATGATGTGTTGTGTATTTTCTATGACCACGTGCTAAGTGTGTATGTTTTGCCATTGCACAATAATTTTGGCAAGCGTGAGAAAAAAATATCCCTGCGGTTAACGTCTTCACGCGATAGGAACTTGTCGTCATCACAAGACCAAGTAATTGTCATTGTTGTATATTGAATATCCACCACCATCATGCGCCAAGTATTGGCGCTCAAGGAGACACCAACATAACCTTTATCACGCTTCAGTGCGACGAAAGTGGTTTCTGGAGAAGACCACCATCATGTGCCATGTGTTTCACTTAATCATGTGCTAGGTAACGCACACTCAAGCAATGACCTAGCCTAATAAGACTTTGTTGGAAGCACACGTCCAGTGTTGAGCGTCATTTAGCATAGACTATCATTGCCTTCCATGATCAAATATCATTACCATTATGCAACTAATTGCTCTTTGCAATTGTGCAAACAAGTGGTCCTCACAATCATGTCTCGAGTAAATTGTCGCTCTCATCTTACTAGCCATCTAAGCTAAGGGAAGAATCAACATGCATTTTATAGTGCCTTCATGTGCTCAAGTTTTTCGTGATAGGAAACACCAAAAGCGCTCTCAACTGCGCCATCGAGCGCCAAGTTTTTTGTTGGGAAACGAGGTACCTTGTACCTCACAAACATTATCAACAACCTTATAATTCCCAAAGAATAAAACATCTAAGCACGATATGCTTACCTCTCTGGCATGGTCACTTGATCATATTTCCTGAAGGCGTCACGCTAGAGGTGATGCTAAAACTATAATGTCCACATTGGGTGCTCCTATGGAAAACCTGCAAACACCAAACTTGGTGCCCTCTCAGCAAGGGGTTCGCCTTGGTTAGGGGCAGCTTGAGATCTTTAGGGACCAAAGTATGCGAACTCAACGGGCATGCCGGTGAACCTTAACAATGGGCAGCGATACGACATCGAAATTCTGTACCTAGTGCGACCTCCCCACTCAACCTCTACATCCTACATCTAACGCCGACATGCTCAGCCTGGCATTGCATCATCGAGTGCAACTGGCGTCGTGCGAAAACTCACCTGCTTGTGCCCCTTCACACCTCTCAGCCCACGGCGTGGGAGGCCACCCTGGTGCATCTCGTCGACCGTGCCTCTCACTCCTTCGCTCGACCATCTCGCCCGCAGGGGCCTCGGACACCTTGTTGGTCATCTCACCCACAAGGGCTGAGCATATCTCTCTAGCTCGCCAATCACACCGCGCACAATGCTCGCGAAGGTGAAGCCCGCATCATCGAGGCTCCCCCCACATCCACCTTGCATGACCTCACCGTGGTCACCTCGCGCGACACTGCAAGGCTACCTAGTGCGACCACATCGAGGCCACCGCTTGCACCAACCCGCTCGATCCACCCGGACCCTCCTGGTTGCAATCCGTTGCCACCTTGCCACTTACCTCATTAGGTTGCCACCTTGACATCCTTTGCTCACTGTAGAGGAGAAAAGAAAAAGGTGGGATGGGATAAAAGAGGGATGGCGGCAGGGTGAAGAGGTAGGGAGGGAGAGAATATTTATATCTCACCAACTAAAAGGAAGGAGCCCTAAAAAATGAAGAAGAAAGATGGTGAGATCAGAGAACAGAAGAGAGAAGTGAAGAAAAGAGTGAGAGTGCTAGCAACTAATTTTGTGGGCCTCGGTAACAGATCTCGCAAGGCTTATCAACACAACAATCTTATCACATGTTATCGACATCGTTCCCAATAATGCGACAATCCGGGCAGTGTGTTAACCCAGTATAAAGCACCGATCCAAATGGGCATTTATCGATCGCTCGGAGCGACAAGGGGCTACTATTTGTGGGAAGGGTCAACGCCCCACCCCAAATCAATGCCTACCCGGGTAATGTTCAAACCCGATGTCTATTCTATTAAGTATTTGATGCCTCACACTGTGGTGTTGATCAACAGGATAGGATGTACGAAGTGATGATGGATCACGAGCAACATCAAGCGCTGCATACCAAGCTCAGGATGTAACAACGTCCAGTGCCCTTGAAGCAACCCTGCACACCACTGCATGGTGTAGTGTGCTAGTGCAATACTAAGTTTTGATAGAGCGGTAGAGACTGAAATTAATTAACAGAAAGATAGAGATACTATAGCTACATTATTTTGCTATTCTATAACTACACTTCTACTGGTCGGACTCTACATCGTCCCACTCTCCATAGTCGATGTAGTAGTTGACTCCTTTGACTCCTCCCAAAAAGTCCAGCTCTTCTTTTTCCTCCTGGGTTTTGGCATCTTCGAACTTAGAATTTATGGACTCAGAGCCTAATAAAGGAGATTTTTACGTAGGAGATGAATACAGAAGGTACTCAGCAAGTTCATGAGTAGCAATAAGTGTTTGATATGAACTATTACTACTAGGACATCAGCCCTCAAGGGAATAATGTATTTTTCAAATAACATTTCTGGAATAGAAGTCAAGTTCTTAACTTTAAACAATATTCTATGTTCAGAAGGCTTCATAGGTTGTTAGAACCTTCCATGGTTCCTTTCTCACCACGTTCACGGTTCATACCTAGAAAGGGGAGTGACAATACCACACTTCAATACACTCTGCAGAGGTGTGCTATTTCACCCATAAGTGGTACTTAGCCTTTATGCCGGGTGCAAAACTCATCACACTCTTATCGGTGTGTGGGCAGGTCTAAGGTTTCGAGTCATTTCGCCCTTCTCATCTGCCATATCTCCTCTTGCGTAGTTGGTCTAGTACCCACTACCCACCTTGTCATTATAGCATACTCTTTTAAAGATTTAGGGACATAATGCCTCCGTAAGCAAAAATTCAGGGTTTAACGCTACCCTGGATGAGGGACATAATGTCACACCCTGATTTTACAAAACCCAAAAATTAGGGCCGATAAAAACTTTTTCGTTATTAATGTCAGCCGAAAGCACGCCCAATTAAAGGTTTAGTTCAAATCTTGGTAAAGCTAAATGCCAAGTACGAAAACCCTAGTCTTTACCTCTATCGACCACCGGTTAGTCAAAACCCCATTTCCCCGAAGCACCATCCGACAACGCGGACCATCCCGTTCAACACTTGATCCCATATGTGGTCACTTATTCTTGCATTCCCGCCACCAATGCCCCTCCAGCATCCATCCCCTTCCTCCCTAGTCGGTACCCAGTCACCAACCCGCCCCCAGCCGAGACAAATGTTCTCCTCGGGTCCCATGTCTCTGCCTCATCTTGCCGCGCTTCGAAAACCCTAACCCTAGTTTCCGACCAGTTCCATCTGCTTAGAATTTCAATTCTTCCGAAACCCTAAATCCAAGCTCCCGGATTATTTTCTTCCTATTTAAATCCAATTTCCCCGAAAACCATAACTCATCTTTAATTCTGCCGCAATCCTATGCAATACTTCCCGAACCCTAACCGCCATGGCCTTGCCATTATCCTAGCCCCGTCGCCACCCTATACACGTGCGTAAATCTTCCCGAGCGTATGTGGGCACATACACCCCAAACCCTATTTTGTCTTTCCCGGTAAAACCCATAACCACCACGAGTATTTTTCCTCTCCTTACCACATGACATAAAAATATCTTTCCCATCTCTACCAGGTTACCATACTAGATATAAAATATCTATCCTTTTCACCCTTCTACCCAGTAACCATTCAGCCTCTTACCGTGCAGCCAGTAATTCTTTCTCCTATGGTCGAAACCTGATTTACCGTTCGGTACCAAGTCTCTACTGCAACCACATCAATTTCCAAGCACCCGTGCCCTGTTCTTAATCCTCCTCACTGCAATACAATGACAGCATGGGCTCCTTTTTCTATACATCCAGGGACTGACACTTTTACTTCTCACTCTCCCTCCTCTAGTCCCATCAATAATGCACGGCACCCCTTGCCATTTCTTTTCACCGCAGCAAAACGGTGCCTAACTCCACTGGACTCCTACAGCATCAACAAGGAATTCAGGACACTTTGCTTATTTCAGCACAGCCGACCAGTTTCCTGTTCATTCTACATGCCAAGTGCTTGTCCAGCTCACAGCTCATCTTTGCTTCCCTCGGTTTCCTCACCTGCACCCTGCATGCACGAGAGATCGCATCAACGTCGAATACGTGCCTCTGTTTTTGCAGCAGCACGATCACTTCCTTGCAACTGTGACTCCTTCTATTGCTGGACGCAACCCATTCCATCCGTGCATGCGCTGGCCGCGTACTAGACATGCACAGCCCGACCACCGTACCAGGCAACTCGCCGTCCCCTCCACGCCACCAGCACTCTCACCCGTCTTTCCTTCTTCCTGTGGCCACAGCCAAGCCCAGTTAGGTCCCATCCCCCCAGCTCAGAGCCACCACAGCCTCAGTACGAGCTTGGACCTTCGGTCTCATCACCAGCAATGTAGACGAGCAGTGCCTCAGTGCACTTCAGCCACCGCCATCTATGTAAGAGCAACTGGCCGAGCTCTCCGCCTCATCCCAATCTCCATTCGCTAACCGGCCGCCTGCCGCTCCGCGCCCTCCAGACCCGAGCACCACCGCCACCAGATCGGGCCGCCGTCGCCCCAAGCTCCCCGAGCAGCTCCCCTTCCCCGCCGCCTGCTCCACCCCAGAGCCCCGCCGCCGGGCGCGGTTTGCTCCAGCAAGGCACCAACCGCCTTAGCTAGCACCGCCGCCCCTTTTTTCCGCCCAAGTCGCCGCCGAGCCCATGAGTCCACTGCCGTTGAGCTCCACGCCGCCCTACATCAGGACCCGCCGCCACTCGGAAACTCCTCTGCAACGCCGCCGCTCCAGCACCAGCCAAGGCCGGCTGCCTCTGCCGCCGCCAACGCCACCCTTCTCACCTCCGGTAAGGGCCATCCCAAGCTCCGGCCACCGCTCCGCAAGCCACCACCTGGTCGCCTCCTGGAGTCCCCGCCGCTCCGCCCCGCCTGCCTAAGCGCTGCCGCCGCCGGAGCAGTTCCCCGAGCCGCGCACCGCCAGATCCCGCCGCCGTGAGACCTCAACCCCGGCGCCGACCTGCCCCCTTTGAAGCCGCCTTCCCTTCCTTGCTCCGGCCGAGCCCCAAATCCCCATTCCCCTCAGTCCCCGCTGCCGGCGCCTAACCTCCTTCCCCATTCCTTCCTTTTCCTCTCTGCTCTGCTGCTCAGTATAGCTAACCGAGCTCCTTAAGTAAGCTAGAACCGGCTGCCGCTAATGAGCCAATTAAGTATTAGGGCAGTTAGTTAGTTGTTGGTTCGTTAGTTAGCTGTGTTAGTTAGGAAGTAGTTAGCTAGCTAATTAATTAGTTAATAATATAGTTAGCTAGTTAGTAAACTAGTTAGTTAATTAGCTAACCCGTTAGTACGATAGCTAGTTAATTAGTGAACCAGTTAGTTAGTAGTTAGTTAAATTGTTAGTTAATTAGTTGATCGGGTAGTTAATTGGTTAATCAGCTAAGGTAATTAGTTAGTTAATTAGTTAGTAGTTAACTAGTTAGTCAGTTAGCTAGTCAGTTAGTTAATTAATTAGCTAATTAGTTGCAGCGATAAAAGCTAACGTAGCTGTTGAGCCTAGCTGTCTGATTAACTTCTGTCGCGCCACCTGTTTTCACTAGGAATAGATAATCTATTATTTAAGTATCGTAACTAATTTTTGATCAGTCGTTAACCAGTATGCTATATACGTTCATCCAGTTTAGCTCCAAAATAAACCAACTCGACGCGTCTTTATTTTATGTACGTATATAATAATTGCCTAGGGTAAATCTGGTTCTCGTGAGCTAAGCTGATTAAGCCTAAGTCCTCTTAAGCCATCATTATTGCATGCTGAGACAAGTACTCCGGGTTCCACCGTTCGTCCAAAAATCAAAACCTTAGTTGTGTCCTTTAGACCTTAACCGCCAACAAACCAGGTTATCCGAGATCCCAAAAGTTGTTACACGTATACAACCCGGACAACCCTGACGGCGAACGTAATCGTATGTTCTCCGAGGACCCCTGAAACCCTAACGCGACAAGAACTTAAGGTAGATGTTTTGTCAGGATATCCTAAAGCATCCGACCCCATTATTCCAAAAGCCCTGCCACCACGACAGCTATTTCTTCTGTCGCGGCAAGCTCCTGTCGCAGCGCCCCTGCCCCGCCGCGACAGTCTCTCCCCGCCGCGACAGCCCTTTTTGTCCACCGCGACAGCACCGCGGCAAACCATCCTCTGCCGCGACAAGCCAGTTCCTCGCCGCGGCAAGCTGTGCCCTACCGTGGCAGCGCCGCGACAGCCTCTCTCCCGCCGCGGCAACTGCCGTTGCCACCTTCCTCCGCCATGGTAAACCTCTACCGTCGCCGCATTGTTCCTACCGCAGCAAAACCTCGTCCCTGCTGCCTAACTCCTGCCGTGTCGAGCTATCGTCGCTTGCCACCTTGCTCCTACCACGGCAGCAAGCCATCTCCGCGCCCTTTATTTCGTGTAGCCCCTTAGAACCAAATAGTTGTCAAGAGCGTTATGATTTCATGTGCTGAAGTTTCTGATTCAATGTTATTTGGTTCTTCCTTGCCTCGTTGATTTATTCGCCGTTTTTTTCGACGTGTAGATACAACGTTAGGAATTATCGCGCAAAGGAACTCGGACAGCTGACGAAGCGGATTCAAGACCAAGACCAGGACAATATTGCCAGGCAAGCATTCCCACCTTGATCATGTCGAAATCCCATATATGCAAAGTTATGAATATCTTGTTTACGAACTCTGCATGCTATGTGTTTAATATCAATATTTTATGTAGAGGTAGTTATACCCATTAGTTGCACGATACCTAGGTCCGAATATCCTTCCTTGTAACCCTAGGTATATTCAGCGGTTGACTCTCGACCGTCGAATAATTAAGGTTATAGGTGTTAACCATGCTTAGCCCTGCTATAGTCAAAAAAACCAAGTTTTAAACATCCCGTTGGGATATGGGAAAACAAACCCTCGGATGGCATGTGCTGTCCGAGGTGACTTTCACAAATAAAGGTTTATCACAAATCAAAAGAAAAGAGGAGATGATTTGGATTCGGGTAGGAATGTTAAGGGATGTTCGGGGATGTAGAACATTGGTTGGAGCCATGATCGTCCGGGACGTCATGGGGTCGGGAAATGGAGTCCTACTCGAATCAGTTAAGGACCGAGCCTAAGTGCCGCTAAACCGGTTCCATTACCGTACGTCCACATGTCCTTTATGGGAAGGACTTGGCTTAGTACCCCGGCAAGTATTAGGGTTTGGACCCAGTGGGAAGTAGGGAGTTAGTGCTAGGTGTTTTAAGTCCTAGAGGATCCACCTACGCCAGGCGGGAGGTGCTGATACGACACAAAGGTGGAGAGCCCCAATTTGGTGTCCAGGACACGCAAACTTGGGTATTCACCTAGCGGGTCCAACTCTGATATGGAAGCGGGCGAAGGTCTCGTTGCAATAATCCTGGCAGTATACTTGCAAAGTACTCCCAGGGTGACCTACATCTTGTGGGTAAAGCCGTACAACCTCTGCAGAGTGTTAAAACTATTCGAATAGCCGCGTCCTCGGTTATGGACATGAACTGGCAAGGCCACACACTGGTTAGACTAAGTTTTGGTTGCGAAAACCGGGAAAGGGATTAAGGACGTGGGCATGATGTGTCCACAGAGGGCAATTTACGCTACAGGCTGGTAGCAAGGAATTGCCGGAGGAGTAGGCTAGCCGTGTGATTCGGGATACACGGGCTGAGCCAGGGGCACTCACTGAGCTATCCAGGATAGTGTCAGTTTGAGTGTGGTACCGAGAAGCTAGACATATTGCCCAGGGTAATATGGTCTGAGCTGTCTCGAGGATTGTAAGGAGGTAGCCGGGTCTACCTCGGGAGGATTCTGTTCATTTTACTTTAAACAGTTTTACTAAATTGCTTTTGAATCTACTATTCAAGTATTTAAATTATGCACTTACTTTTCCGCACATTGATCAGCTTAGAGTAGAGCTATTCCTTGTTTATCCTCTGCATGAATTATTTTCCGTATACTCCTTCCTGTGGGAATAGCTTGCGAGTACATTCAATGTACTCACCTGGCTTGATGATTTGGCCAGACGAAGGAGACATCAGGTCCGAAGAAGCAATCACAATCACGAACGCTAGGGTGAAATCCCCAGTCAGTTGCCTGTCGGGTATGGCATACTGATGGGCCACTTTCCGCTGAATTTCCGCTGCAAGATTTTAGCCATTGGGCTACAGGTATCAGATTACCGACCTTTACGGTCTATTTAATTATTTATGTATGTATGACAATGATATACAGGTTAACTCGTGTGTATCGGCTACTGATCCAGGGACCGGTACAGTGATCACGAGGAAGTTCCCGGCTTAAAAACCGGGGGCGCCACACATAACGCTTCCCCAGACGTTACAATAAATACTTTCCTTGGAGATATTTCAGTAAGAAGGCGCCACTTGACTCGCCTGTCTCATACCAGGTCCTTCTATGCGGTTAACACTATCTATACAACGTGAATGTGAACTGACAACGTTAATGTAATATCATATGTAGTGGAACCCCGACTACCCCAATAATTTCCATACCGGGGTTCCACCACCCACCATATATGATTCTATGGATCACTAATATATTTCCAATTGTTCTAGAAATTTTCCTTTATTATGAGGGATAAAATTTGCATATACTTTGATAAACTATCAGAGGATATGGGCAACAAATGAACTTGCCTTGTATCGGACAGATTTAGTGGGAGGAAGTCACGAGGTGTTTCACACCGCTCATGTTCCAGACGGAATTATCGAGATGCAGAAGCAAGAGTTCGCAGACCTCAAACAAGGAAAGATGATGGTGAACGAGTATCTTAGTCACTTCACCCACCTTGCCCGCTATGCAAAGGAGGAAGTCAGCACTGACATCAAGAAGATCCGAAGGTTCACAAAGGGTCTCAAAACTAGGATCAAACTGCAGCTGGTCGTGCATGACTTCCCCAGCATCCAGCATATGGTGAACAAAGTTCTTATCTTGGAGAACACCCGCAAGGAACTAGATGAAAACTGCAAGAGAAAGATGCCATCACAAGGGCACCAAGTTGCTGGACCTTCCAAGTTTAAGAGAAACCACCAGTAGGGCAACCAAAACTTGGGACAACACACTTAGAAGAATAACAAACTTAGAAGAACAACAACAATAGTTCAGCATAAAGCTTACCAGACTCAAGGCTCAAAGTGGGAGGTTTCCATGCTAGCACTAGAGCTAAGCCATGCTTCACTGTGGCAAGCTTGAACACTTCACCAATACCTGCACATAAAAGAACTCAAGACCATCTCTGGTATGTTTTAGCTTCGGAACTGCTGCCACACCTCAACCAGGACAAGGCAACGGGATTCTGTAGATGCTGGGAACAAGTGAGCACTAGGACCAGTTGGCCGTGCTAGAGTCAACCATGTCACCGCAGCCCAGGTGTAGGAAGCACCAGATGTCGTTCTGGTTAAGTTCCCAATCAAATCTATTTGCGATTCAATTTTGTTTGATTTTGAAGCTTCGTATTCTTTTCTGACCAAGTCTTTTGCTCAAAATTATCAATTGCCAACTGGGACTTCAAAACTGAATTTACTTGTTCAATCACCGGGAGGGGAACTAAGAACAAATTCATGGTTCCCTAAGAGAAACCATAGTAATTGAGGGAGTAAAGTTTTTAGAAAATTGTTAGGACCTCGGAATTAAACTCGACTTACGCATATGTGCCACATGAATACACAATTAACTGCCCAACATACCATACATATAAGAACGTATGCATCCATCACTGTTGGACAGTCTGACATAGGATCAATATCTCATATGCACCTCAGGTGTATACGTCACCTTTTGCCAAGCCGGGCAAAGGCTTACATCAAAACAAGAGTCAAAACAAAATTCCCAAAATCTTGTAAATATTAGCACCCTTCTCAAGCACGTCAAGTAAAATGGTTTGGGGGGAGCCCAATAAGCACCCACACCCTAACTTAGTCGGCGGAAGCGACATGGGTAGTGGGTCACTCAAGATCCCGGTATGAATACCCAAACCCTGCCTAGCCAGCCGAAGCATCTCAGCTAGCGAGTCAGTCAACCTTAACCATCATGCTCAATGACCGTGAGAGCAACACCATTCTTTATGGCTCCCCATACGCTTCAAAATCATACACACATGGTGTATGGGGTGTCACAAATAACAACTTGAATACCACAACACAAACTCTAAAGGAAGTGTTACATAATACATAGTTCACATCCCATACAGAGGGTAGTTAATAAACTTACGAGCAAATCAACTCGAAGGTCGATAGAGATCCAAAAGATAACATAGGACAGTAGCAGAAACATATAAAAGTACCCAAGATGGCACCACCACCATCTCACAAAATCCACATAAAATCCACATTCAACTGATAAAATAAACTATGCAACTAGATGTAACTTTCAACAGTTTTAGTGTCATATTATTCACCTACACTAGATCACGTACAAAATTTTAGGAGTGGAATTCCCATGAGTAATTTTTTACTTGCAAGATGCTTTCTAAGCTCATCTATATTAAGTTAAGCATGGCATGAGATAAAAAGTAAACTACCACACAAATAATTTATTCATAACATAAAGTGACATGGCATGAACATGAGGGACATATAAGCACCAACATGTATACATCTTATCCATCAATTCTCAGATTTAAAACATATATCTTAGATCAGGAATAACATGTGAAATTACACAGGATTTTAATCATTTGATCATATCAAGTCAGTCAAGACTCAAACCAACATCTTATGAAGTCAACTAAGACATAATCCTTTTCTTTCTCACACCGGAAAGTATCCCAAAGTATTTTTAGTTCATAGCTAGCCGGCTTTGACTACCCAAGACACCTGCATAACACCTCTACTATGGGTGAAGGGTAGAGCCAAACGACACCGGCATCAACTCGACGACTAGGGTGCATACGCTCACCTCGCCTATCGATCCATTTGTTGAAGCAAAACCCTGTCTCTCGCATCTCACTTATTGGGGTCCATATTTATTAGTAAAAATTAATATCATAACCCACTAGTTATGATCCACAATCAAACCCTAACATATTGGTTTCATCCATCACAATAGAGAAAAGTCAAAATCATGCAAACCAAGCATAATTATCTCATCAACAAACCATAGCACAAATTAAATCACAAATTTTAGCAAGCTACATGCTTGTCTTTCTAATCCAACTCTTGGACCTGAGGAGGCTCACTTTCGTAATACGCTTCGTCACCGGGTTCTACCGAAAGAAATAACAAAACGACCGAAAACGACAAAAGCGAGCACTAAATCAAATTCAGGAATTCCAAATGTGATATGGTGAATTAAATTCATCCTAGAATTTATAGGATAAAATTATAAAACTAATAGAATTGGAATCACTTCATTTGGAGTCCTAAATCAAAAGTTATGAATTTTCTAAGGTTCATATGAAATTTTATGGTTAATTAACATATCAATAATTTCAAAATTTTACATAACAATAAAATGCATGAAGATACCATTAAATACTACATATTAAATCATGAGTTCACATAAAAAGTTCATCCCATTTGGAGCTCATATGAATTTTCTATAATTTTTACAAGCTTATAGCATTTTTAGCATTTTTTGTCTTTTACTCATTTAAATAAACAGAGTGATACTTTTGTCACTCAGCCACAACTAGCTTCAGAGGCGACATGTGGGTCCAGGGGTCAGCCTGCACACGCATGCACACGATGGTGTAGAACCATGCGAGCGATCCTAAGTGTCATTCAGCGCATGGTTTGTGCTGTTCGGTTCCTACATGCATCGTGATTCCATTCCCGCAGTTGTGAGGAACGGCGGTTGGCCGGAGTGGCATTGTGATGCTCGCCAGCAATGGTTGTGAGACAAGCACCACCCGTGCAAGCACTACAGAGGGAGAAAGAGGGAACAAATGGGTGTATTAGGACCAGTGGCTCACCGTGAAGTGATGCGCGTGCTTGGTGGAGGTAGAAATGGCCTGAGGGGTTGGCGATGGTGGAGCAGTGTGGCGACAGATCAGTGGAGTTGGGGATGAAGAGGCAGAGTGGCTCTGAGATCGGGTTGATTGTTGAGGAAGCTTATGACAGTCCTCAAGAATGCGTTGAACTACCTGGCGGTTCCTTGGAGTGATGCTAAGCTTGAGCTCACCGGTGATGACGGATGACAGCGCGCTGATCACACTGGTGATGATTTCCTGTGCATGTCGAGGAAAAAGGAAGGCACCATGAGATAGAGGAGGTGGAGGGCAAGCTGAGGAAGGCACTTGAGATTGTTGGAACTCACCGGAGCGAAGGCGGTAGCTCACGGTGGATCTCTGCTAGAGTTGAATATAAAGATGGCTCACTGGTGATCTAATACATCAACGGTCGAGGGGAAGGCACAATTAGACTCAGGAAGGGAAGGCAGAGAGGAAGGACAAGTCCTGGGATAGGAATCACCATCGGACGTGAAGGTGCACAGTGATGCCGATAGTGGGGCTTGCCGGAGCTCTGGGTGCCAATGGTGTTCCAGTCACAGAACTCAACAGTAGGCCACAATTTTTGCTGGGGAAGATGCGCAGAACTGAGGGAAGTGTGATGGCAAAGTCAGTGAGGGGATGGGAACTCATGGGCAACACAATCGAAAAGGCGAGGAAGTGAGCGTGCTAGCCAGAGTTGGCGGCCATTGGCTCCAATGGCTCGGGCAGGACATCTGTCACAGAGTGGCGCAACAGGAGCATCACAGCGGTCCATTTATTACAACTCGATCCACAAACTCAAAGAACAAGGTACAAATATACAAACGTGTTTCCAAAAGTACGGGGAATTTAAAAACGTTCCATTCGGCTCCAGCAAAAGTCTTATCCTACAACTCTCATCTCCCACTTCCTATGTTTCTACGTACGCTTCAGGGTCCTCACCACGTTAGTCGAAGTAGTAGTCGATGCTTTTGCCCTCCATCGCAGTCGTCGGTTCTTCGGAGACTTCATCTTCGATCTCAATGTAGACTACGTCTTGATCCGTCGTCGGCACACCGTCTAATCAAAGGAATTAAGATAGAGGGATGAGTACAGAAGGTACTCAACAAGTCTAGGAATAGCAAAGAGGTGTTTGATGCACTATCTACTGAGAACGGCAACGTTCTCCAAAAGCAATGCAGTTTTAAAAGGTAAGAGAGTCAAGTTTTAATTTAAGAGACTACTGATCTCATGTCTTACAGGCTGCTAGGATTCCCGATGGATCCCTTTCCTGCCGCGTTCGCAGTTCCAACCAAGAACATGGAGTGACTCAGCCCCAATTCTTTACACTCTGCAGAGGTGCGCAACTGTACCCACAAACGATCATAAATATGTCTCTGAGGGAGCGACCCCCAAATCACGTACCCATGATCACAGAGCCGTTTCGCCGCCCGCTCAGTCATACCCCGCGTCGTAGTCCCGCACAACAGGCCCGGGACTACCGGTCTCACGTTGATATTACAGATCCAACGCATTGTGGGTAGCCCTCGGCTAACACCACCTTCCCAACAGTTGACACAACAGGTCCAACTTTGAGGTCTTCCTTTCCCAAGGGCGGTATGACCTATGGCAAAGGTACTTTGGCTCAGCCCCGCCCATACAGGGTATGTGGTATGCGCGATCGCTACGGCGTTTAAGCACAATCGATCAGATGTTGCCTTAACCTTATATGAAACAAACCCGTGTGATGAAATCCGCCTTCTGATGTGCCCTCGGCACCTTTCCAGGATTTCATCACCCACCATGCTATCGCCCAAGAACCGGCGATCAAAACAAAACAACAGTTCATTCATCTTTAGAAAATAGGTTTTCTTTTGTGCATGTTGTAGACAAGAGGGAAATTTTGGAATCATTCTCAACGGACATGAACAAGAAACTAGACTTGCCTGGTATCGGATTGAAAATGGAGTTCGAAGGGTTTACTTGGAGAACTCTGGCTTCTGAAGAAAAACAATAAAGTCCGATAAGGACTAATCCAAAAGATTCCAGACATGAATGCAATGACATGGCATTTGAGTGCATGAGATGCTATATATATTAAAATGCTCTAAAATGTATAATGTAATTCTTTTAAACATTCTTTTGAAGATTTGGAATTTGTTGAGAGAACATTCAACCCTTAACCATTGATTTTCCTTACTTAAAGTTTAACATTTCCCCTTCCCATTTCTTTTAGTTGATTTAAAATATCAAGTCAATATTTTAGAATTTAACTTAGTGTTTAGTTCTCTTTTCTAAAGGATAAAAACATGTTCAACTTTAACTAGAACAACTTATCATTTTAGTTAGGGTTTAATCTCCTTCCAAGAAAGAAGAATCATTTAAACTTAAGTAACTCTCTTAACCCCTATTCAATTTGTTAACATTTTCATATGTATGTGTATACATCTATATATATATACATATATTTTTATCCTACTCCCATTCTTAAAGGAAAGAAATAATTTAATTCGAGCAATTAATCTAACACATGTATACCTACTTTCCTCTTTAAGAAAATAGATTAGTCAAAATTTTCTATTTCTACTTCAAAGAAGGAATTTTTATTATATACTTTTCTCTTTCTCTTCTCTTTCTTTAAAGGAAACCTCCCGGCCTCTCACTCGCACATGCACAGGGGCTAATCCCCTTCTCTCTGCCCTTTGCTTCACATGGCCGCCGTCGCACCCGATTTTCCATCGCCTCCGCCTCTCGCTCGGGTGTATCGCCGCCCATGGGCTGCCTCTCCCTTGGCCATACCCGACGCCGCCTTCGCTTATTAGCATCGCCCTCTTCTCTGTCTTCCACGCCGCCGTGACCCAGAGCCTAGGGCTCGGGTTTGGCCCCGCCGCCGGTCTTTTCCTTCCTCCCCCAGATGCTCCAAGCGCCGCCTCCTCGGACGCACGAGCCTAAGGCTCGCCCGGCTCCTCACCGCGCTGGGGTTGCCTCCCGGGGACCGCCTCCTTGGCGCCGCTCCGCCGTGCCTATGGCTCGGGTTCCCCGAGCTAGACACCGCCTGGTGGTCCTCAGCTTGAGCTCCTCCGAGCGTTGCCTCGGTCGCTCGACCTGGTGCTCTTGCCGATGCGCCTCTACGTCCGGCCGCCACCACTGGATGGCGGTGGGTTGGCCTCACCGCAACCGTGGTGGTGCGCCGTGCCTCAGGTAAGTCTCATGTTCCCTTCTTTACTTGCCTATTTCCCAATCATTCTATTCCCCCAGTTGATCTAGGGTTTCTACTCAATTGGGTCCGGTTGATGCTTGATTTATCTTACTCTGGTGCTAGATCAAATGCTATACCTGATCTAATGATCCCTGAATTTTATTTGCCTCAGCTAAGACTGCCGAATTTCCCTCCATAGACTCTAGTGCTTAGTGTGTTTAGCTTGTTATTGTGGATGGATTCAGAATATGACTATTATACTTGATTAGTAATTGCAGAACAGATGCTAACTCGATTCAGTATTTTTAAACTGATATGACAGCTGTTCGTTTGATTTAATTGTTCTCTGTTGTCTCTGTTATACACATGTCTAAATTAGTTTACTAACTGAAGGAACAGACTATACTGGATCTAGCTCATTTTCCATTATAATGTTCTTACCTGTGAAGAACTTGAGAAATGGTGTTGGTTTAGATATATATGTGTGCTTATCAGTTTATTGCTGAAAAAAACAAGTATTGTTCAGTTCCTGGTCTATTGCTGTGATGGTTAGAAGTGAAGAAAGAATTTGAGATAAGTGAAAAGGAAAATTAGATAGAAGCAGATACCACACATGTTGCCTTAATTTATGAGATGTTGATTTCTGTTGTTGTGTACTGATCACTCAAATTATTTGTGGTACCAATCTGCCATGGTTCTTTTATAGGGACTGGATGAACAATAATATTGTTTGATTTTAACTAGGCTCCCATCTTTTTCATGCATATGTCTGTACATAGCTAATTTGAAATTGGCTAACTAAAGGAATGGTTGTTTGCTTAACTTCTATTAGCTAACGCTGATGTTCATCAAGGCTTTGATATCGTATACTGAACACGAACCACTACTACTTAATCTCTAGCCGAGTATTGCTATACTTGAGTGCATGTGCTCAAGGCTTTAATCCAAGTTGTGGTGATATTAGCACTATCTGTGATTCCTTTTTATGCACTTCTTCACTCATGTAAGATTATTTAAGCTAAGAGAACAGATTGTCACATTTGATTTTAGCTTTTATCTTCTTGATTCTTAGCTACTATACGATCTTTCTTTGACTAATTACTGATAAGATTAGATGCTTGTCTTGAATGGTGATCTGAAAACAGATAAGACAGATTATTGCACTAGATTTTAATTGGTGTCTGTTGCTTCCATTTTGCATATACCCATATCTGCAATCCTGCTATGCCCTAATATTTGTTTGGCAGCTATGCTGGTACTGATGTGTTTGTTATTGGGTTCTAACATCAACCTCCTCTTCGGCTATTCTTTTCTTTCCAAGAGTTTCTTAATACTTGGCTGCCTTAACCTGGTAGTGATGGATTTGTTAACTCACTTGGTCTGCTTTTATGCTAACACCTCTTACCAAAAAGAAATCCTTGATATGAGTGGTTGATGCCCTATATCTTGGGAGATACTTAAATGTTTTCCTTAAGTTAGGCAATAGCTATATTGAACAATTAGCCTTGCTCGTTTTTGCATCGGATTAAATTGGTGTATGTTCCGTTACTGTTTTTCTAGTAAATTTGGTCATTTCTGACTATTACACCATGGTTAATACTTTAATCTAGTACCGAGGTACACTTAGATGATCATTCATTTGACTCCACATCTTGTGAATACCTATTTCCCCTAATAAATCAAAAGTATTACTAATTTCTAGTCATACCCCATACTGCTGCTTGTTTAAAGCTTCAATGTTCTTGTTGGATATCTAAAATTGGTAAGAACAGATTCTATACTTGATTCCCTAGCTGGATATGTTGTTGCTTAGCACCTGAATGCTTAATAGCAGAACTGATAAGAGCAGATTTCTATACGGTTGCCTATTTGTTGCCTTGATTATTATGGTGATTTCTTGAGAAAGAACTTGAGAAATGGGTATAACTAAGATAAGAACAGATACTACCCATTGCTGCCTAACTGAGACCCAATGATGATCTTTAGCTGAGAGTTTTGTTTGAGGCCCTTATGGTGCCTAAAGATAAGAACAGATGCTACCAAGGTCTCCTACAATCTCTGTGATGCGAAAATGGATTTTGAGGGTCCCTTATGATGTCAACCTTCCATCTGCATGCACATTTATGCTGTGATGATCTAGATGGAAACTTTTACCTTGATTGCTGGACAAGAATAGGCCGGGTCTCCTAAACTCGGTAGTGGCTTGCTTCACTCTCCTCTACTTGCTCCTGCTAGCTCCCTTTGGCTGATCCTTCTCTTGCCTTGTTTGCTCTCCTTCACTTGGTTCTGATGGCCGTCTCCTAAAGCTTAGTGGCCTTTGCTTGCTACTCTCTGTTCTTGGAGAGGATGCTGTTTTTGGGATGGCTAGCTAGCACTGTGGTACTGGTGCTGCTCGATTGCTTTACTACTACCCTTACCGGAGTTCCCTATGTCTCTTTGGTATTTGAGTTGTCACCTCCTATTGCTCAATTTTTGCCACGCAGCTACCACGTGGCTGCTCACCTGATTACTCAGCTGCCCCTTTGAGCTAAGAAAATTTTGGCTCAAGTCAGTTTTTGAGAAAACCGATGGATAACTTCGGTTGAGTTTGATATTTATCTCAGGTTTTGATTTCATAAATTCTTTTCAAAACAAAATTATGGAGGTAATTAGATTAGGAAAAATAAAACTATTTTGTATATTCTCCTCACCTCTTTTATCCATAATACAAATATTAGATTTGTCTGATACGGGTCTTAACCAAAGTGGCCCTTGGACAATTTTGAAAACAAAATACTTTCCAAATTATTTTTGAATTAAAAATTACTTAGGTTATCAGCACTATTTTGCCCCCGCAGCTAACCCTACGGATGTCGGCGGAACTGTGCCAATGAGCCACCCTTATTTTAAAAACAATGTTTTTTTCAAAACCATTTGCCTCCTACAGCAATCTGCGAGGTCCTAATGGTCCCGAGTTCTCATACTCGGCGGCTTCGGACTTCGCAAATATTTCCGAAGGTCGCCTGCCCCAACATCTAGTGTCCCTCTATGGCTCTATGGCTCGAAGCTCAAAGCTTAGGTGAGGTTTAGACTTTTGTATAGGTAAATTAAAGTTACTCATGTAATTTTCTCCTTCTTCTTTTGTTTTTCTTGTAACTTGTTGTGCTACGACATTTGTATTTTATACTTCAATCAATAAAGTTTCCCTTTTCTTATATATGGATTGTATGAATGCTTAAGATGTATGCCATGTATGATATGAATGCACAAACAATGCCTCCCCTCCTATTCTCGCTGACCACACGATTTGACCGGAATCGCTCAACTCAGCAGCGTGAGTTGAGTTTCCTCTTCCGTCTCATGTTACTCCGGCTAGACCTAAAATGTAGGGTTCTCACAACATCATGGGACGCATGCCACACAGGAAAGGACACATCACTAACAGACGTGCACTGGCGCAACGGCGAGGTCGATGGTGCGTTTGACGAGGCAGGTAGCCGTTGTGTGCACACATGGGTGTCGTGGCGCATGGCCAGTCACGTGGAGATGAAGTCGTGACTAGCGGGTCCCGCTGGTCAGTGGCAGAAGGGAGGGGGACAAGCGGGGGCCGGGCGAGGCTGGAGATGGGCTTGGCCGAAAGTTAGCCCAACAACGTAAGGGCTTTCTCCTTTTATTTTATTTTATTTTCTGTACTAATTTAAGTTTTGAATTGTTAGGAGATTCAAATATAGGTTTTTAAATCTATATAAACACAAAGGGTGTTTAAAATACTTATTGCCTATATGAATTTCCTTAGATTATACTAAGTCACATTTGAATGTTATTTAAATACAAGCCCAACTATTCAATTAGATATGAACTGTAAGTAGGTGAAATAATTCTCCAGTATTTATGAAAGTTTTATGTTGGGTTCAGGAAGGGAAATGAGCCACAAATACAAAATTTCGTAATTTTGAATAAGAAAAATTCACTCAATTAATATATTACAGTTCTGCCAATTTGGTACTTGTTTGAATAACACTTTACTCAAATATGCAAATGAATTCCAAATGACTTGAAAATTTTCAAAGGCCTTCTTGGAGGTGTTTAAGACCATGAAAATTATCAAGATGATTTTGTATGAATTTTGTTACCAAAAGTTTATTTAAGTTGATTCTAGGTCAAAATTGTGAGGTTTTTAATTTGAGCTATTTTAATTATCCTAAGTGCAGAAATGAAATGAGGATGAAATGTACTTTATTACATGATGGCCATCATGGTGCTGATTTACGCATGATTACATAGATGGGTCATTACACGAATCTCATTTTATTGGATTCGTAAGCACTAGCTCATCATGTGGATGGACCGATTGCGTAAACATAAGGGTAAAGATAGATTGTGTCAATAGATCTATATCCTTAACCAATGCAGAAGGGATCACCGTGGAGTTTACATCAGAGGTTGCCACCAACAAGAGGAGGAGGTGCATTGTCAGCGACCTGAAGTTGACAGTTGAGGAGGTACCTGTAGTTAAGAAATACCCGGATCTCTTCCTTGATGATCTACCCAATCTTCCACCAGACTGAGAGATCGAGTTTTCCATAGAGCTAGTGTCGGGCATAGCTCCTATAGCAAAGAGGCCTTACCAGATGCCAACCAATGAGCTCGCAGAAATAAAGAAGCGGATCCAGGAGCTAGAGGAAAGGGCTATGTCAGACCCAAAACCTTACCATGGGGAGCACCGGTCTTGTTCGTGAAGAAGAAAGACATTAGCATGCGCATGTGCGTTGACTACCAGGCACTCGACAAAGTCACAATGAAGAACAAGTACCCGTTACCATGCATTGAAGATCTGTTCGACCAGTTGCAGGGAGCAATGGTGTTCTCATGTTAGGTGTGTTATTGCTTGTTAGCTACATTGCATGCAGTATAGTTGTGTAGGGTATACCTTACGGTAGCTTTACATACTAGGTTATGTTGGGTTAACATTGTAGCCTTTATGAGGGAAGTGTTATGTGTATAACCCTAATAGTAGCTAACTCTAGTTTAGCAAACCCTAACCTTTTTCCTATCGAGCCTATCTTTAATCACCTTAATATCTTGCTACCTTCTCATGAAATCCAAATTCTGTCTTGATCTATCTACCATTGACACTATCTTTTTATTTGCATTATCATTTTTTATTTGGAGTTATTACTGTTATGGTTATTTATTGTATTTGTATCTTGGCGATTGTTACGACGAGTAGGGAGTGACGAGGCCGGTTCAAGACAAGCTTCGGAAGAAGAAGAAGGCTACATCAACAAAGGCATGCCCCCCTTGTTCTTGATCATGTTGATTCTACATTTTCAAAGTCATTATATTTCATCAGTTGTAAACACGCATGTTGTTTACTAAGTTGTTTATTAAATGTTTTATGTGTCGGTTACAATTGAACCTTCAAATCCTTGTCACCACCTTGTTTTATATAGAGTGATTGTTTAGTTAATTATAAGAAGTAGAAATGCTTAGCCTTGCACAGTTAGCAAATCCCTTTTATGCCTCAAAGGATTATTCATATCATGACTCGTTTAATTGTTATCACATGGTGATATGTTGGGCTCGTTGAGCATTTACCCCTCAGAACTTTGTGAACCAAGTGCAACCACAAGTCTATTATGGGTATGACTTGACCAACTGATTTGTTGAAATCTAAGGTGACACTGCAGAGGGGAATGAAGCAAGGATACGCCTTGTGAGGCAACTGCTAATAATAACTATCCTAGAATTGGCCGGTGGATAGTGTCAATTGGGGGACAACATTATAAAAGCCTCCTTGTAAGGGCTACGTCACATTCCTCGAAAGAGTGTGAAACCCCGAGTTAACCTTATATCTTGTGAGTAAAGTATACAACCTCTGCAGAGTTTAAAACTAATCAATTAGTCGTGTCCACGGTCACGGACAGCATAAGGATCTATTCATAACGAGGAATCTGTCTTCTCCGTAATGCTTTTCCCTCTACCTCACTTCTTTCCCTTCTTGAGATAAGTATGCATGGTCAAAATCTATTCTCGGGATTAGAGCATAGACCTTACTTGACCAATATTAGTGTTTGGAACCTTACTCGACCAATTATGGTGGTTGGAACCTTCACTACAATTCTCATGTTAGTAAAATTGTTTTGATCTCAATTAAATGTGTTGATCCTAAAACCTGCATTGGAAACTAATGTCGTAATTCAATTAAAAATGTTATTTATGGAAAAGAGCCATAAAGCCCTTCCTTTGATAAGCCTTCCATGTAGCATTATGATTTCCTAAGAAAGGGGTATACTGGGTACGTAAAGTACTCATCGAGCATATTATTTTTGAGCATGTTGAGATAATTTAGAGGATGCTGGTGAAAACTATACTGATTACTAACTATACTGATTACTATTATGATGATCAATAGGTTGCATTGGGCTTCATCGACTGCCTGTGGCTGAGATGAAGACCGCTTTGTTTTATTATTTTCTTCGTTGTGCTACATAAGTCATAAGAACTTTATTTATCACCGTGGCATATTATTTAACCACTTTGTCATAAACTGCGTGATGTGTGCAATGGTATCATTTTAACTATATTCGCTAGCTTGATCTGGACCGTTGAAGGTATATAAGGGGGCTCTGGGAGTTATTCTCGAGCTTTCACAGCTCCTACGCAGCGTTCCCTACCCCCACCACACACCACCCCATCCCCACGGTCTCTTGTTTTACTAATTTTCTCTCTCTTTTTTGAATGATTCCCCGATTCCTTGTTCTTTTTTATTTAGATACTCTGATTTCTATGTATGAACCTGACTGTTCCATTTGTTGGTACAAGCGGCTCAGGAAAAAGCAGCATGATTGTGCATATTACTTCAACTCTAAATTTGGTCTTCATTCTACTTTCAGTTGTTATTGTTTTGCAAAGCCTATTATTTAACAGTCGCCTATGTAGATGACAATCAGAACTGTTGCTTTTGTTCAATTGTTAAAGTTTAGTGCCATATAATAGAGTTATTTTACGTAAGGTACAAGTTTGTACCACTTAGTTTTATGATTCCTTGTTCTTTTGGTGTCAACGGATGAGACCAACGATGCAGAACCTCTCCCGGTGCTCTATATTGACACTGCCATGGTCAAGATGACCAATTGGTAAAATTGCCCATTATTCCAGGGTACATGTTAGACTAATCATGTTGTGTTTTTTGGTTCCAGTATATTTTTTGTCACAACTGTTGGGCTCAGTTGATTTTATCCATCTACAATTCATTTAATTTTGACAGTTACCCGCACGTATAGATTTCCCTGGAGCAAAGATTTCGTCTGTTGCAAGAATGAACTTCCTGCTGGAATTGCAAAGGGGAAGGATCAACTGTTACCGCTTTGTTCACGGTGATGGTACTGCTATATATGACAGTAGATTCCAAGATGTGTAGTTCTATCCATCACTCCATGAGTGAGGACTATCTCCCAAACTTGTTGAGAAAGATATTTTGTTCTGAAGTACGTTCTCACTCTTTTCAGGTCAGTAAGGAGATGCCTTCGAAACTGTACAGTGACATGACCACCGTCCAGATTATGGGTATGGACTTTTACGAAGCTTGGAAGCAGGGAAGAATCTCGTTCTATCGCAGTTCCAGTGGTGAAGAAGCAATCAACATACCCTGTAGGTTAGATGCTTGTCAAAACAGAATCTTTCTCTGTCATTATATTTGTATGTTGCATTATCACATCTTTCCTAATTCTCTTGGTAGCTTCCTTTGTATTGAAATCCCCCTTTTTCCTGTATTTGTGGTCTGGTTGCCGGTTCTCTGTATCATCCAAATGTTCTCAGCATCCGCACGACGATCTGTCTCTGGGAAGTTCCTTTTTGCCATGCTAAAAGTGATGTAGCTAAATCAGATGAGATAGGATCCTATGGCCTTTTGTTCCTGGAAAAACTCCACATGGTAAGATGCCTGCTTTCTTTGGCTTATTTCCGTTATCCCAAGAGTTACAGTCTTAGTATATAATAAAAAGAAATGTCTACACATTAGTGAGAATAAGCTTGTTTCTTTGGGTAGTAAGTCATGTGCTATTACATGGTCATTGATCTGTGTAACTCTCCCTATTTAGATTGCTTTGGTTAATCTCACTTGGGCAACGGTAATTAATCTCATCACTTGGGCAACGGTAATTAATCTCATCACTTGGGCAACGGTAATTGATCTCATGGCTGCAGGTATCATTCACAACCGCGCCAAAAAACTTATCTTTTCTAGATTGCTTAGTGCAATGTATATACCCTGTCTGAAATATTTCTTCCATTACGTTTTAATGAGATGTGTTTGCCTAGGTGTTCCTTATTATTTTCTCTGAACAAAATATTTCTTCATTTTTCCATTGCATTGGTTTTATGTGCGTATTGAACCCCATGTCAGTACCAAAATTAATATTGTGTTCAAGGAAAAAAAATTGGTCTGAGCAAAATTTCGAGACCCACCGAAATTACTGAAATTTCAGAAATTTTGGTAATTTCGGAAAACATTTCAGAAAGCACTACCGAAAATCAGTTTAAATTTTGACTAAATTTTGACCAAAATTTGTTCAAAATTTAGTCAAACTGAAATTTTTGACCGAATTGGGGAAATTTCAGGACACATCAAAATTTGTGAAATAAATTTCATTGAAATTTCGTTAAATTTTTTTTCCATGATTGTGCTTGTGAACACGTATTATCAACTGAACCAATCTTAACATTAATTGTCTAGGATATTGACTATAGTATGATACCAGAAGCTTATATGCTTTTAGTTCTATTTTGACTTATTAGTATATCATATTATTGATGCAACATTTTGTTTTTAAATTTTGTTACCATCTTTGTTCTGGTACTCATGCATCAGCTAAAAATTCCATTTGTTGTACAGTTGGCCACTTTAGGCATGTGTCATAGTTTCATATAGTTGTGTTCTCTTCTTTTTTAGAAACACGTGCCATTTTTTAATTAGAGGAGAGGGCAAAATGTTCAAAAGTACAATTAAATGATGTGCAAGCGGGAGAGGACCAACGCACACTCCACAAAAGTACAATTAAATGATGTGCAAGCGGGAGAGGACCAACGCACACTCCACACACCTCGCCTAAACGCACATCTAGTTACCCAAGATACCCGCCGAGCTCTAATCACCGGCCGTAGCCATTAACCTGTCCATGAAAGCTTGGAGCAAGGACGTGTCGCCCCTGAAGATCCTCGCATTACACTCCAACCAAATTGAGCACAGGACTAGCAGGACAAGGCTATTGCCATTTGGCCTCAACTTGGCAGGCCAACTGCTGTGAAGAGCTGACCACCAAGGCACCAACTTCTGCGTTCTCTTCTAACCGCTCAAGTAGTTGGACATGTCCATCATTGCAGGCCTCGGTGTGCTTCAGTGGCTACTGCGGGTCATCGGTGCCAACCCCACGCTCACCCACAGGGTCACCACCATGGAGGCTAAGGAGATGGGCCTGGTGAGTAGGATGTTCAATTCCAAGCAAGAATTGTATGCCCGTATTGCCAATAACTATGATTTCCTTCTTTACTCTTATGTCTATGTTGTTAATTCTTATAGGTGTTGCTGCTTTGATACTACTCCATTAAAATGTTCGTGTGCTGAGGCTAGATTTGGAATCTCATTCTATAACTACATTAATATCATACTTGCTAAAATCAATTGAGTTCATTTACATTGCGTTGTAGAACTAATCCACTTAATGATAGATGGGTCTATTTTGTTAGTAGATGTTAGAGAGATGATCCAAGAATCAGAAGAAAAGGGATGAGTTGGCAAAGCCGAGTGCGCTGCTGCTTATTTACCTGTTTAGCCGTTTCCACACTTCTGAATATTACATGGTCAAGCAAACCTTAATACACTGTTTTGCCTCTACCCAATTCCTGACTGAAATTGCACCTACGAACCATCCCCAAATTGCTGCAACGATTCACTGTCTTTGCTTAACTGAAAAAAGGCTGAAGTATCATGAATTATAACCCTTAAGGCACATTTCTTGTTGAAAATATGCTTTTCAGTTCTGCCATTAATATGCCAAAGTGACAATATGCAGTTGGCGCTGCTATTGTTCTCTATCTGTGTTTGTTTAATTTTCAAATCTAATTAGGCTTGATACCTTTTACATATTTCATTGTATTTCAGTGTCCCATTTGTTTTTGCCCCTTGCCAGTTGATCCGTCCAGTTACAGTATATTTATTATCAGTATAGTAATTGACAGCGATTGCTATCATGTGGTGGATAATGTTTTACTTACGAAGATACCTGCGAATAACAGCGGCTGATTGTTGCTATGGAAGCATGATAGATGTACAATCACTTCTATTGGCTGATCATCATATCCATTTGATAGAATTATGCTTCAGTAGTAAACAAAACACGGAGGATTTATGTAACGATTTACTTGCTTTGCTCGTGAGCTTATAAGAAGTTAGCACTATTTCTTTTACGATTGTACATGCCATTAAAAATGTTTGAACTTGCAGGAACAATGCATTCTGCTGAAGGCTTGTTGGCTTTTACTATTCCGTTCAAATTCAGTCAGATAAGGCATAGTGGTCCACCGTTGGTAAAGATTTTAGTCTTCTCATAGTCATATTGTGCCTCGTACCTTTTGCTTCATTCTCCAGCGTTGTTTCATTCAGTTAGATGAGGATAAGGTTCAAACATGAGTTAATTTTAATTTTGTAATGATCTTCATGGCATAGAGATAGGTAGGAAGGACATTATTTTTATATGTGGAGGTGCTTTTGTTGGCTTGGAGAAAACTTGTATTATTGTATTTACCTGTTTGGAATCTGCTGTCTCTGATGTTCCTTCTCAGTCTTCATGTAACCCCCCGCTCTCCTTTTGAGTTAGTGGTGCCAGAAAATCCATGGGGGCCTATTCTTGCAAAACATGAGGTCCGGTGGTTTCTTCAAAATTGTAATACAAATGGATAAATTCTTTGGACTTGCTTTGCTCATTGTAAATGGAATAATATGTTATGTTTCCCAAACGCAAATAGCGTACCCATTTCCTCGTAATGTAACATCCTCGATTTTTCAGGCTTGAAATTTTTTTTAAAAGAGAAGAGGATGTGCAATTGAAATATATTTATATGTATTTTATTTGGAATTTATTTCAAATTAATTCAAGGTTTTGAATTAGTTTGAGAGCAATAAGTGTTGTTTTTAAATTTCAGTGGATCATCATTTGAAAATTTGCTCTAAAAATATTTTTATTGAGTTCCTTATGTCCAATTTGATTTATTGGAATTTTTCTGGAATTTTTAGAAGTGTTATGGTATTTTTAAAAGCCTCTATTGATTTTCTGCATTTAATTTTATTTGAAAATGTCGTTTTAACCCAACCTGGGCCGGCGGCCCATCTTTCCTTCCCTCCTGGGCCGACCCATCCGGCCACCTCCTCTCCCTTCCGCCTGGGCCAGGCGGGCCCACCCGAGCCCCCCTTGCCCCCTCCCCTCTTGGACCGCCTCCCCTCTCCCTCTTGGGCCCCTGCCCCGTCCAGCCCAGCAGGCCGGCCGGCAGCTGTGCTGACCGCGCACGTGCGCACGAGCACGGCAGCGGTTTGGCTGCTGGTAATGCCGCCGCCGGCCACTAATTTTTGTTTTTATTTTTGTTCTTCGGCCATTAATCCTAGTGCTCCTCTTCACCTTCTCTGATGACTGCTCCTCTTCCCTCCTTGCTATTTGCTCTATAAAAAGGGACCCCTTCCTCAATGTTTCTCTCCTTTGCTTCCTCTCCAAAATTTCTTCTCTTCACCCATTTCTTCTCCAACTCCGGCGACCACGACGCACCTCCACCCGAGGCGCTGCTACTAGGAGCTTCCCCACGCCATCGCGCTTCCCCTACCACAAGAATTTGGGAGCTTCATCTACTACGTCACTCGTATCGCGAGCTTCTTCCTCAACTCCGGCGAACCCCTTATCTCCTCCATTTCTTCGCACCCGATGAGCCTCTCTCTAATTCTTCGCAGTGGTACTCCCATTGACCCGTGGAATATTTTCCCCAACCTAATTTCACCTCTAGACCACCCATCTTGTGCAACCATGAAGTGAATTCCTCTAAAAATCCTTATGCTACAGTACTCTGCTACAGTGCTTCACATGTACAGTACATGTACAGTAGCCCTCATGTGCATACCCTCCATCCAAGTTTTTGCCTACATCTAAACCATGTCCGATCTTTGATCTTAGTAGTAAAATGAAACCGTTAGAACCCCACGAGTCCACTGGTGTGATCGGATTTTTAATCCGACCGTTAGAATTTAAATTATATTCAAATTTAGATGAAATTCAACCAAATTTTGATCTAGTTTTGTACTGGATGATTATTTTGAAATTATTTATTTTCCAGTAAATTACTAGTATCTTAAGGAGCACCTCTATAAATTTTCATAATTTTTGGACTTGTGTAGAATTTCCTAGAATTAAAATAAGCTTTATTTTAATTATTAAAAATAGAAATGTTTTCTGTTATTTATATCCAATTTTTGTCTAGGATCAAAGAACCCTAGAACTAATTTACCATGTAAACCAAAACATTTTTCCTGCAATGGTTTGAGCTATAAAAATCAGGATGTGCTCTAGGTTGATTTAAAATGTATATTTAAAATGCTAAATTGGTAATAGTTCCTTTATAAATCTGTTTTAGCTATTAAAATTACATGTCCAGTACCCAATAAATCATGTTATATTCTAGGAATGGTGTCAAGTCATGAGAACCCCTTTAGCATAATTAAATAATGTTTTGCAATGTTTTTAGGGTAGTTTTCATACTTGAAATAATAGTTTTAATTACTTAAAATATATTTTCAGAACACTTTTAAACATGAAATGTCTCTGGAATTGGTATTATATCATGTCAACCCAGTTGTATGATTTAATAAGGTTAATCCCTATTTTCTAGATAATTGTTACACTAGAAATGCTAGCAATTGCCTTAATTAAATATGTTCAGATTTAATATTAATATTAAATTATTTTTGGTACTGTTTTGGTACTGTTAACACATCCTAGGATGATCCATGCTTAGTTAGCTTATGATAAGGGTAGAGAATAGCTTTATGGCTAGATTCAAGTCTTTTAAAATAATAGAAATGCATGTGTAATTGTGGTTATATGTTATAAATTTATTCTTGCTGTTATTATTTGTGGTTAATTGTGAATTGTTATATATTTTTATCATGATGAATAGCATGTTAAGGTGTATGCTATGTGTGATTGTATATGTATATATTAATACCTGGAAGGGGATATATATATGTTATATATATATAGTTATGGCCAATCTTAGAAGACCTAGCTTCTATCTTCTCCGGGATGACGCTATCGCGCCATCGTTCCATTCTACCCGTATCTTATCTTCGTCGTGCTTCTTCTCGTGTTGCTTTCCGAGATATTCTTGTTGGAATTGGTTATTCATTTGCTTTGCTCTCGTTACGTTACGACGATAGGGAGTGAAGAAACCGATCTGGCATCTGAAGCAGCAGAAGAAGGAGAGTACTACCACGAAGGCATGCCCCTCTTTCTTGATCATATTGATCCTATATTTTTAAAGTCATTATATTTTGTCAATTGCAAACATGCATACTATTTTAAATCCAGTAGCTAGCGTGTCGATTTACACACCATTACCTTTCCGCTTGTCGCCATGTTTAATTGATACCCTGAGTAGATTAATAGGATTTATCCTGAATAGAGTAGAGAAAATGCTTAGCCATGCTTAAATATATCTTTAGGATGTTTTGATTTGCCTCTATGGAGGAATGAATTTCGGATCGATGATTCTTGTTGAAACTTGATATTGAGCTCGCTGAGCTAGGGTCGGATGCCCGATGTTTCCTTCTCTCTCTATTCTTCTAAATTCTACTCCGGGTGAAACTTACCATCTAAAAGATGCGGGCGACAGCTGGATCATGTGATAAAGGAGCAATGGTCGTTCTTCGTGGGATGAAGAAACCATTAGTCGTCCGTATAACGTAAGGCCGAAGTCTTGAAGTTAGAGAATTGTGACAACAGTACAACCACATGTTATATGGACAATGGCATGGTCAAGTAGATTAGTCAACCTATGGTGCCGATGTTGCCGTACCGCAGAAGGGGTGGACGTAGCTATGAGCATCCTCGGCATAGATGGGGGGACCGGAGTGCGGGGACATACTCTCGACTCCGAGCCAGACCTGGTGGGCATGTCACACCTTAGGGGGATCTAGCTAAAAGATCTCGTCACGGTCATTCTGCCGACACACCGATGAGCGTGTGTACAAGCCCGATCAGTTTGGCTAAGGGGATGATCGTGTCATATAGGTAAAGTGTACAAACTCTATAGAGTAATAAACGAATCGATTAGCCGCGTCCACGGTTATGGACAATACAAGACTCATTCATGATGAAAAGGATATGTCCCTCTCCCCCTTGCTACTTTCCTCTACCCTTTTGCTGATGGAACATATGGACGAGCTAGGGCAGGAGATCCTTGCTCGAACGTGTTGGTCGAAGACCACACGCTGAAAAATACCCCTGATAATAAAATTGTTTTACATCAAAATGATGCCTTCGCATCTACCCTAATATTTCAACTAAAACCATATTTATGCAAATGAACCATAAAACCTTTCTTTAAAGTCTTGCATATAGTATAGTAGGACCATCTGCCGCCAGGTGGCTTGCTGAGTACGTGAAGTACTCACCGTGCATGTTTCATGGTGGTGTGCAGAGGAGTATGCTGAAGAAGGCGTCGATGAAGACTTCTTCTATGATGATCCCGAAGAGTAGGTCACGTGGTCTCCGTCAATTGCCTGTGGCACGGATGGAGCCGCTTTGCTTTTATTTCCGCTGTTTCCTCTGATGTAATAATGTCGTTAAGACATGGTACTTTGTAAGCCATGTGGCATATCGTACTCAAACTAAGTTTTGACTTTGAATGCATGTAATGTTATTCATTTCACCTGTGTACCATCAGCGTGATCCTGGACTGACGAGGACGTACACAGGGGGGTCTAGTAGTTGAAGCTAGAATCTCACACGTAAGAACAAAATATCGACCATTTACGAACGGCATGGCAATGCGCGCTTTACACAGCTCTTCTTGCACCACAATTTCTTCTCAGAAAGCTATGTTTTGTCTTGTCATTACTGAAGCATTTTCCGGATGCACATAACGGGGACCTCCCCCCCAAACTTTGCTAGGTTACATTCTAGTGTACCTGATTAGAAAAGACGTACTGCAATTATGCAGAAGCTGATCACCACTGAAAATCGACGAACGAATGGAAAATGAATTGAATCACTCAGATTTATTCTTACATGTGTTTATACAAGTAGTGTAGGCAGCTGATTCGAAAAATTACAACATGGGTATGGACAAAGTTTCAAGGGGAAATGTCAGGGACTATACACTCATGTTACAACCTATAATGCAGAGCAAACAATTGCCTTCGGAAGCAACAAAAATTTACCGCTACCCGCTTGGCAATATCAAAAGTGAACATCTGTGTTGTATATCTATAGATCATCACCGGCTATAGACTATCCCAATCGGTGGTCCGCAAAGGAATGTACTTCGATCGGTCAGTTCCGGTTCCTCTAAATCCAGTCGTTCTTGACGAAACCATCGGCATTGCAAGCACCGATGAAGCACTGATGGTCTCCTCTCCGAGGCCAAGTGACATGGAGCAAGCCGACTGCAAGCAAGATCACATAAGGCATACCTTTATCAAGTCAACAAGAGAATCTGGTCTAGAAAGAAAACAACTCACCTTTGCCCTTGACAATATGTGTTTTGCTTTCACTTTTACTGAGGTTGAGAATGAGTCAGTATCATCTACTTCTGCATCCTCCGTCTGCAACTTTCTAGGCCTGCAATGTCCTGATACATGTGCCTCACTGAAAAGGCGAAGTAACAGTTACTCAATGTAAAGCGCAATGAAGCATAAGTTGAACCTTGATACATGCTAGAGGAAAACAGATAGCAACAAGAACCTGTTCATATCAATTGTAGGGGCCTGGGTAGCGCTAGAGCCATCTTTGGTGTCAGCTGCTGAGAATTTTCAGAGTCAAAACCATTTATGTTCATGTAAAAGCACACAAAATCAACTTCTTGCCAACCTTTACTGTCATCAGGTGCTAGCAAGGAGATGCCTATGAAGACAACAGTCATGCCCAATGCAAACATCATTATCCTGAGTGTATCAAATACCTAAAGAAGGCAAGCCAAAACCCTCAATCGGTGCATGAGCAAACACAAGATTCACTAGCTATCACAAACATTCAAGGTGAGAAACTCACTTGATATTCTTGAAAGTAAACAAATCCTGTACAAATAGAAAAGAAGGTCCATGCAATCTGAAACATTGGGACAATCAGTATTGCATCAAATAGAGACAGCCCTTCATTTAGTCTCGCCATCTGTGCCACACAAGAGTTGGATTAGACAACAATATAAAGCACAATAGAACGTGTGGTAGTCTCAGAAACAATGCATTAGGTGCATTAGGTTAGTGCCTGCACTTGGCTTCATTACCCAAAATCCAGCTGTGCAGAGAAATAACAGAAGAATTGAGTATGTGAACCAGCTATTGAATTGGTATCTGCTGCTCATAGTCAGCCTCAGCATGTTAGACCTAGATAGTAACCAAAAAAAGGAGGGGAATATTGCACGATAGTCAGAAACTCAGAATCAGCATGCCAATAGATCTCAATCAAATGCGATATAACCTACAATGATTTTGCAAACAAGACAGAGCAAGACCCAACAGCTCCAGATACAATAGCATAAGAAAAAGGCAGCAGTGTTCGCCAATATGTGCCAGTATCTTTTGCATTATCTGAAAGAATCGTTTCTCCACTCCTGCAATGGAGCTTTTTAACAGGTAAGAAACAGCACGACTCAATGTTTCTAAAGAGACTAGGTTATATGAGCAAGATCTCACCTATAAAGATATTGATTGAATGCAACAACAAAGACCAATGACATGCAATAGAGTACAAACACCAAATTGCTGTATTTAGCAATCAGCTGCTCCGGAGTATAAACTGTCAACACAATTATAAGTATAAACTGTCAACACGATTATGTCATCAGAAAATTACTTAGAAGTTAGAACTCAGATAGAATTGAAGCTACGGGCTGGCAGGTATACATCATAATTCATGATATGCTGCCATCAAGGTTCCATGTTACCATTGCATGGGAGATGATGTTACAGTTGTTGGTATGCAAACAATAAAAGCTAGCAGAAATAAAGAAAAAGAAAACATGACATTTTCTTACTAATTACTAGTCTATAGGGCAATGTACAGTATATATAATGTATTAAATAACTCATACCAGGAGATTGGTGATTGCCGAAGGAAACTAAGAAAATGTTGCCAAAAACAATAAAAGTTGTGGCTACCATGACTCTGAAAAAGCAGAGTAAAATCCAAATTAGTCTCACACCATGATTACATGTATTCGTTCTAATTTTTGTTCATGTGGTTCCAACAAGCTCAAATATACATACTTCACTGAAATGGTCTTGTTCAACACAACATAGGCAAATGCAATATTGGATACAAACTGAATTGATCCAAGAGCTGCAAGAAGTGACTGCAGTAAAATTACACAAACAATCATTTTCCAAACCACCTGAATCAGTAAACTGGAAATGGATATGAAAAACATAAATGGAATTGATTATATCTATTAAAGTAAGAAGGCCAACATATGTGGGGAAGCCAGGGTAATCTGTTATGTATGACCTGGGAGGCTGGAAGGAGAAACAAGCAGCAAGAAGCCAAGGACTACACCTAAATTGACAAGAGCAATGGGATCGAACATACAATCCCTATAAGGCCTTTATTTTTATTTTTATTTTGAGCAATGGGCTCGCTATAAGGCCTTTATTGTTCAGTAGCCTATGCACTAGTGCACATAATAGTCTACTCCCATCTATATCATTTGTTATACTTTGATGTTAACCAAATTTGCTTAAAAGAGGAGGCAATAATCCAACCTGTGCAGCATATGCAAAGGACATGAAGTTTAGGCAGTTCCCCACAGCGAAAAAGAGTATACCTGGATGCAGTTTTATTTATATAGTATTAAATGTGGAAGTTTCCAATTATTTATAAAAAAAAAGAGTAAATAAGCTTTATCAGACAGCATTACCTATTCTCCAAGTCTGGAAATACATAACTGATTTTGGGACAAATTTGCCATTGCCTTGATTAGCGTTACTTGCGGAGAGCTTTTCTCTCTGCCAAATAAAACAAAAGGAATCTTGACATATAATTTCAGAAGCATATTTGTTTAAGAATGTCTGGCACAAAAGTAAAATAATATGCTCAAATAAGACCAAAAGGACAGCTGCCTGCAAAAAGAATGAGCTACAACATTATCATATATTCCTGGAAAGCCATGCTATATTTTCTATCCACATAAGACGCAAGTCACTGAAGATAAATTGCTCAAGTGAACTTGAGTTAGCAAATCATGATCTTAATATATTAATAGGACATTTTCTCATGACAACCATAGAGAAAAAGACAACATGCTACATGGCCAGCCAGAGTTAAATCACTGGAGTTATGTAGATAGATAAAGTAAAAGCAACTAAGAGTTCAACTCTGAGACATGTAATATCCACCTGATCATGGCCCAATTTGAGAAGGTTGGTGCCAAAGTTTATGGCAACACTACCCACGATGTTGATCAACGCTCCTATAACCCAGTCGCCCATGAGTCGAAAAGGTATGAATCCTCCTAAAAATATATGGCATACTCCTTTAACAAGCCACTTGTACAACAGCACATTGCATTTGTCTTGGAGTAACCACTTGACAGATTTAATTTGTTCACCCCTCCGCAAGAGATAGTGTGGAGCTGAAATCTGGGGTGGATGACACGGCAACCTGCAAAAAAGGCACAAATGGCATATGAGTGAGTCACATGCACTCAGGATGATTATCATTCAAGAAGAGCATCATTTGGTGAGGTATCCAAAGATGAGCCAGCACGCCCGCTGAAGCTGGCCAATGTAACAGCATGCTCCTTGCGCATAGAATCTTCGAGCGAACATTCCCGGAGAGGACAACAAACTTTGTGTTAAACAACAGCAGGGTACACTAAGCCGTTCATTTTTCACTACCTAATCTTTAATAGACTATTGTTTATTATTTATTGGGGAATTGCAAAAACCTAAAATCTTACCTTTTTTGGGAGGTAAAAAGAGTCACTTGCCCAAATTGGGGGCAAAATGTAGACGACATTGCGGATTAAATACTACGAGTCGTTCGGCCAATTAATCACCAAATCCATTATTCCAGGCTAGCGCAACAAGAACCAATCAATCGGAATAATTAATAATCCCCAACCGCGGAGTTACAAACCCGGTAGATCTCGTCTCAAAAAGACCAATGACGCAAAATTACTTCCAAAAATAAGAGAGAAATAAACCGTGTGGAAGCATTGGCAGCTTAGATCTAGCCAGCTAGGACGACAACGCACATCAGAATAGCCAGAAGAACCCACTGCCCATGTAGCAGAACACGATTTCGAGAAGTAAAATGCAAACATCATAACAACATTCACACAAACGAACACCAAACAAAGAAGGCATATGTACATATTGATCATAGTAATCATCACCTGAGACGGAAGCAAAGAAAACCCTAGCTTCTACACGCCCGTGGCCGCAGGCGCGCTCGCGTGCTCGGATTCGTGCCGCTCGCGAGAGGAATGGAGGGAAGGGAGGGGCCGGGGCTAGAGGGAGAGGAGAAATGGGTGGAAACGTGGAGAGCAGAAGGGCGGAGGCCGACGATGCAAAAGGCAGGCGGGTCAGGTCAGGCCAGAAAGATGGTTGGCAGGTAAAGAGACCCGCGTCAGCCGTCAGATTCCAATCGGACGGGCGGTAGAGTTTGAGAGGGACAGGCAGACAGACGGGCAGGTTGGTCGCACCCTTTTCGAGATTTGATGGTACGCCCTATGCCCCGTTTTAACTTCAATACTGACTTAGAACATTTTTGTGCTGATTAGAGCTTTGAAATTTCACAAATGCCCTCGTGGCGTATTTACAAAACTCTTCGCTCTCTCACCTGACCCGAATCCTATTTCTCTCCGTTCCTCTCTGCCTCAAGCGGTGACTTCGGCGACAGCGAAGGCAACGCACTGACGGCAACGAAGGAGACTTGCGGCGGCACTAACCTATTGTGGCAAGCCTTTTCCCCCTGCTGATTCACCTATTTCCCATCCCGATTTCACCAATTTACTCACGCACTCTTTCTTCTTTCTGCCTCGCGTGGCGGCGATAGAGGAGACGCGCAGCGTATCGGCGGCGAGTGAAGATGGGCGCGAATGACCCATACATGCTTTGGATTCGATTTGATTCATGCATTTTGTCAATTTGGGATTTTTGACAGCTGCCGAAGGAGTGCAACCTTTTTATGTGGTTGCAGCAATACAACGAGTTAAGAGTAAAGGCGCGACTCGGGCCGTGCCGTGCCGGCCCAGCACGAGCCCGCCGTGCTTCGTGCCCGAGGTTGGCCGTGCCGGCACGGCCCGCCGATGCCGTCGTGCCGTGCCGTACTGGCACGAGGAGCCGCGGCCGAGGCCCAAGCACGGCACAGTGGCCCGCTGTGCTGCCGCGTGCTGTGCCAGCACAAGCCCGCCACGGGGGAGGGCGGAGGAGAGAGGAGGGCCGGCCGGCGGGAGGAGGAGGGAGAAGGAGGAGGCCGACCGGGGGGGGGGCAGACGTCGATGGCGGAGGAGCGACGGGGAGTAGGGGCGGGAGCGGGGGGCCGGGGGCGGGAACGGGACGGCGCAGCCTAGGGTTGGAGGCGGCGGGGGCGGGAGCGGGGCGGCGCTGCCTAGGGTTTGAGCCGGGAGCGGTGCCGGGGGCGAGAGCGGAGCTGGGCCGGGTCAGGGAGCTGGGCCGTGGGGGTAGGCCGGAGGGAGCTGGGCCGGGCCGTCACGAGCACGGCCCGTAGCATCGTGCCGGGCCGTGCAGCCCATCAGTGGAAAATCTTTGGCACGGCCCAGCCCGGCCTGGCCCGAGCCTTCGTGCCGTGCCGGTCCAGCCCGGCCCGCCAAGGACCCGTGCCGGGTCGTTCCGGGCTCCGTGTCGGGTTGGCTTGGGCTCGGGTTGGCCCGAAATAACCTGGCCCGAGTCCCAGCTCTAGTTAAGAGATAGGCATGCTACATGAAGAGGTACATGCTCCCACCATCAACGATGCGGCTGGCAATAGTGAATGTCAAGTTATTTGGCAGAGCACTGAGGCTATGAGAGTAGAAGTAGCAGGATTGAATGGAAGCATCAGCAAGCTGGTGAAGATTCTAGAGCTTCAGTTTGTAGTGATTTATTTTATTGTTTATGTTGCCATTTTGGTCCGTTAATTCAGCTAGTGAAGTAGAATTGAAGAGAATTCAGCAGTGTTGTATGTATGCTAGTGGTAATTATGTATGCTTATGGATGGAACCACTATGCACTATTATATTTGGATGCTTGTGAAATGAATGCAAGACAATTATGCTATGGGTGGATCAGTTGACACAATATATGCTCATTTGATAGAATATATGCTTGTGAAGTGAATACAAGATATATACGAAGAAACTTTATTTCTTTCTAATCTTTGAACTTCTGATGAATAAACACTATGGATGCTTGGGATGCATCACATATATGCTCAGTTTACAAAATTTTGGCAAGCATATAGAAGAAAAAAAGCATTCCACAAAATATAATGAGAAACAGTAGCAATAATTCTGTCTAAAAATCTTGAGATAAAAGATAACAATGATTATAAAGTTTACATGTCAATAGCATATTTCTGAGTGCATATCTCAGATAAAAGGAAGTTCAGAGTTGACATCTCACAAAATAGACTGAGTTTACATCTCAAATTACATCTAAAAAATTTAGACAAGACATCACACAAAATAGATTGAGTTCACATCTTAGATTACATAGCAACTAAGTCAAAGCTTCGTTTTCTTCTTTGGTGCCAATTTCTTGGCACATTTTGCTTTGGAGCTCCTAGGCATGTCAACAGGTTTTGTTGGAGAAGCATAAAGTTGTCCCATATAGTTGTGATGCATCATCTGATATTGTCATAACCAATCACCTGCGAGTTATCACATAAATGGTTATAAATCTAATATACTACTTACAAAAAACAATGGTGTGCATGGTTAATGCTACACTTTCTTGTGACAAGCCCAGGGCTATCCTAGAGGATAGCAGGCAGTGTGATTGTTTGTCTATTAGGTGTCCTAGCTGCAGCAAGTGGCAAGGCAGCTACTTCTTGAGAAGACGCATCTTGAGCAGATTGCTCTTCACTTCTGTGAAGAGGCCTACATTTTCTCTTCGTGTTGAAATGAGAAAACAATACATTGTTAATACGTAATGGCAGAGAAATGTTACATTTTTTGTACCATTGTGAGGACATCTAGCTCTCCTACGCCCCAGCACTCCACGTTGTTTGTATCTATTTTTACTATCTGATCCAGTTTGTTTATTCCCATTGCTACGATTTTCAAGACAACATTTAAACCTTAAAGTTTTGCACCTACGAGCAGATTTCATCCCAATTGATGGCATAATCAAAAAGCCTAGATTAACCTTGGGCCATTGAGACATGTCTGTCAGAGGCTCTATCTCCTCACAATAGGCAACCCTAAACCTATCCAATGTGAAGTACTCATGCACATATTCCTCAAAGTTGGCATTCATTCTCTCTAGCAAGAATGCTAGTGCATGCTCACAAGGCTTGCCAGTGTGTTGTCATTTTAGGCAAGTGCACTTATAGCTGTCTACCTTGAAAGCATGCATAAGGTTGTTCCGGTTGATATCTTTGACCTCTAAGCTGCCTTTATTTGATCTTCCAACTTTCAAATGTCCAAGTTATCTACTCCTATTCTTTATTTGTTGAGTGACAGCTGGTAACCTCCTTCCTCGAAACTTTTCCCAATTGTTCTCCTCTTATCAAATAGCTTCAAGATTTTCTCTCTAATTGTGTCAGCTAGCTCATCAACAGCTAGATGCTCGCTTTCTCTTATTCAGCTATTGAAGGACTTAATTAGGTCGTTGTTAATGAAATCACATTTTATTTCTGTGTTGAAGCTACATCTCATCCACTTCAAGCTATGGTGCCTACTCAAGTAGACACCCCCTTCAAGGAAAGCTTGTAAAACCTTGAGCATGTGGTGATCAAAAACTTCTGGTCTATAATCCTTAGTTGCTGGCCACATGTGACCAAAACTATCTTTACAAAAAAATTCATGAAGTTTAATGTCAAATGCCTAAAGTATTCCCTTTGCTTTGCTTGAGATAAAAAATTGATTGCATTCTCTAAGCCTTTGCAAGCATCATAACATATATCAAGAGTTTGAATTGGACCTAGTGCCCTACTCAACTATGTCATAAACCAATTCCAATTGGCTTCAGTTTCTGAATAAATGGATGCAAATTCTACAGAGAACATCCAATTATGTCCATCTAGTGTTGTACATGCTTCTAAATAACCATTCCACTTTCCATTCAACATTTTTAAGTCTATACTAAGATATGTCTACAACCAGCTAAGAAACCCTCAATGCAGAGCTTAATTGCCAAAAAGAATATGCTAAAATACACTTTACCTACAATTGTCTTTAGATCAACCTCCACAATGCTGCTAGGAGACCTCTTCTCAATCTCTACCTTGATGTTCTACAAATATTGAAAGCTCTGGCCCCAATTCCCATACAACTTATCCAATGCTCTATCTTTACCCGTCTAAACAGTGTCATGCCCAATGGTGAGATTGAAATCATCTTGTAGCTTCTTCTGCAATTTCTTAGCCAATGTTAGGGTCCTGCTAAAGTATGTTAACTCACCTATCTGCCACCTAGGCTTAGAATGCCATGCTTGACTTGATTGATGAACAATCATGAAAAGGTACTAGCTTGTTAACCTACATACAGAATATCATCTATTAGCACCTAATAATAAATAAGAACAGAATAATCACAAATAATAGCTAACTCAGTACCCTATTGTTTTCTTATCAGCCCTCAACCTGGCTATTATCTTCCATGGACACTCTTGGTGCTCTACAATGCCCAATGTACGTTGTGGTGTCAGTTTTGTCCACTTTTATAACATATTATTTGTTAATAGAAAATTATGTAATGGCCTTCCTAAAGTCTTCCATTGATGGGAACAAAGACCCTATCTCTATCTCAGGTTTATCTCTGTCATATAAAATGTGTTCCTTTTCAGATATGTCATCATCCACGGGAATAGATGCCTCAACAAGGAGCCCATCATCAATAGAAGCCAGAGAGGCATCATCAGCACAAGAAGATGGTGCAGTTTGCTTCTGCACAACTCCGTCCTATATCCCAAGCAGCAAGCATATGTTTTCTTCAATTATAGGAACATCTATATCATCATCATCATTTATGGGAGCTATCTCAACCTATGGCTAATCAACACATGCTTCTTCCACGGATGACACATATCTATCATTGTTGACAAATACATCAGACTCCACATCTCCTACGGCTGAAGCACTTGCAGCATTAGATTGGACAGTTTCTAATGCTGACAAGTTTACACTGTCCACTGAAATGCATGATTGACTAGTAGCACTAGATTGCACATGCAAAAAAGCAGATTTCTTGCAAGACAAAATAACAACACTGCATTGCACATGTGAGAAAGTAAATCTCTTGCCTATATCAGCTATTAGAAAGACAACTTTGGACTCCTAGCACTCCTGAAATGCTATCAACAACTCCATAGAATGATGAATCCTCTCAACCTCACTAGTTTTCTTATCATGACAAAGCAAATGCACCTCCTGACTTGAACCCCAAAAAATCTTTTCTTCTAACTTTTCCATGGTCAAACCTCTCAGGTTAACCTTCCACTCAACATCTAGCCGATTTGCATTTAATTGGCGGCCATCATCGAGCTTCGTCTAAACCTAAGTACTCTAACAGTGACTGTAAATATACTCTCCGTCAGTTTAAAATTTTGAGTTCAGGCTAGCTAACATTCTATCGGTTCTACATCACGTGGGAGGGGGAGTATGAAAGTGATTGATGAACTCACTCATCGGGAGTAGCAGAGGTTAGCTCCATCTCCAAGCTCCCCTCCATCACGTGCGCACAGGATCAAATCAGATCCATGGAGAACTAGAGTTTCTATAGCACAACAATCAAGAATAGCTCAACACAGGATCAAATCGGCCAATTTGGGAGGGGAAACCACCGAATCAAGAGGGGAGGAGGCTTAATTACATCGCCGGTGCGCCGCACGTATGTCCTTTGTTGCCACCGGTGCGCCGCTTGTCTCTGCAGTCGCTGCTTCACAAGAGGAACAGAGAGAAACAAAGAGGAATGTAGGCTCAGGTCAGGTGAGTGAAGAGTTCTGCAAATATGCCAAAGGGCATTTGTGGAATTTCAAGCCCTAGTCAACACAAAAGTGTCATAGTCAGCATGAAGTGAGTCCTAGTCAGCATAAAAATCTTTAAAATTAACCAAATGGGACTTGTGATCAAGGAGACAACATAAAATAGGATATATGATATATTGCAATTTAAAACGGGATATATTATCAAGTGGCATTTTAAAACATGGCACATGATTAAATTTGTCGGCCTTTTTTGCTTTCCCCTACTCGTGTGCTGTGTATGCGTCTTTTAATGGTCTCTTTCGCAAGTTGAAACGAAGGCTTCAACATTGGTTGGAGTTGGACTTGTCTTATTTTTTCCTTTTAACGTGGTTTTTGTTTGCTTCATGTGGAGTTTTTGCTGGCTAGCTTTGAGGTACTATTAAGCTAAGCCACCACCCTTGAGGAATGGAGGTTCAGCTTTCTACGTAAATCACCAACTTTTAGTTAGCATTTGTGTGTGTCGTTAGTACATCTGCTGTCCTTTTATTTTTCGGAGGTTAGGTTGGCATGGTAGCTTAGAAGGAAACAAGCGGGTTGGTGCATGAAGTTTGCAAGAACTACACAATCTGTTCTGTAAAATTATTGTATTCGAAAAAGAGAAAAATGTGAGCGAGCTTGTTGTAATGCAATTTTTGGGTGGTTTCATGACATGTTTGGATGGTCCATCGACCTACTTGTTGAAAGAAAGAGGCCTTATTTTTTGTATACTAAGGCCCCGTTCGGATGTCCTCTGGCGCCACGCTCCACGGACTCCGCACGAGGAGCCGGGCCGAACGACCTAAATCCTAGGAGCCAACTCGGAGAAGCTTTGTTTGGGCCGCAGTGTTATTTGCTGGATTTGGAGAAGCTGAGAAACGGTAGCGCCACCAGTTCCTAAAAAACGCGAAGTTCCCACAAATTACAGGCCACTGCCACCGCTAAGTGGAAACTGGCCGGTTAGACTTCGGGAAATTTACGCATGGCTGCCACTGAAAAAAAGAGGTAAAGCCGGCCTCACCCCCGCCCTGTTCGCGTCATAGGCACACGCGCAGCTTCCAAACCCTAGCGCGCCACCGCCGCACCCCGGCTCTGCCCGTCCGTCACGCCGCGCACTCGCCGGAGCCCCGCTGGAGCACAGCCACCACCCCGCCTCCTCTCCCTCCTCTCGGCCGCCACCCCGCCGGAGCCCCGCTGGAGCAGAGCTGCCACCCCGCCTCCTCCCCCTCCTCTCAGCCGCCACCCCGCCGGAGCCCCACTGGGGCACAGAAGCCACCCCGCCTCCTCTCCCTCCTCTCGGCCGCCACTCCGCCGAGCCGAGCCGCGACCCCGCCGCCTCCACTCCTCTCGGTCGCGAGCACGCCGATGCCCACCCGCCACTCCGCCTCCTCTCCCTCCTCTCGGCCGCCACTCCGCCGAGCCGGTCGCCTCCCTCTCCTCTCGCCGGATCCAAGCCGCGAGCACGTCCGCCGCCACTCCGCTGAGCCGATCGCCTCCCTCTCCTCTCGCCGGATCCAAGCCGCGAGCACGAGTCCGCCGCCACTCCGTCGAGCCAGTCGCCTCCCTCTCCGGACTCGGCTTCTCCACCAACCCCAAGGTGAGCTCCCCCTACTCCTTCCCCGTGTGAATATGGTGGCTGATGGATGAGGCAAACAAGTACTGGAGCCAGGTAAAACAAGTCCTGGAGCTAGCTAAAAAATGTGTGCATATGTGCATATCATTTTGCTATGTATGTGCTAAAAAATATTTGCATATGTGCTGTGTGGATGTGGCATACTGATTTGTGGATGTGGCACAATGCATATCATTTTGCTATGTATGTGTTAAGTGATATGACATGATTTTGGCTATGTACAAAAGTACCTTTGTACCCAAACCATGTATATTTTGCTAGTACATTTGAGCACCAAAGTGACATGGATTTTCTTGGAGAAGTGTCAAGCATGGCCGCCGAATGGACCGATGATAATACTAGGATTATCACCGAGTTGTTCGTGAAGCAAGTGCGGGCTGGAAATAGGCCAAACACTTATTTGACGCCAAATGCATATGAGGAGGTGGGAAAGGAATTCAAGATGCTAACTGGCCTCGAATACAAGCATGCCCAATTGAAAAACAAATGGGACAAGCTAAAAAGTGATTACAACATATTCAAGAAATTCAGGTTGCGAGAGACTAGAGGGGGATGGGACTTTGAGAACAACACTGTGAAACAAGATGATGAGTGGTGGAAAAAGGCCAAAATTGTGAGTTCTCATATCATAATGTGTCCATACCACTTTATTTTTAGTACTAATATTTTCTTTGTTGTATTTCAGGACATCAAAGGTTGTGGCAAGTTCAAGAACAAAGGACTTCACAATGAAGAAAATTTACGCATCATGTTTGAAGATATCACAAGTGATGGTACTGATCATTGGAATCCCGCATCTGGCTTGCCTCCCCCCTCTACCGCGGCATTGAAAGCCACCTTGAATGTTGATGAAATCCAAGATCTTGATTTGTTGGATGATACCGAAGACCATGCACCTCAGGCTACACGTAGTGCATCTAAAGTGAGGTTTGGAATCATCATTCCGGAGAAGAACAAGAAACCCAAGACTGCACAGGTGATGCAGGAGCAGATGAAATGGCAAATTCTGCTCAAGATGCCAAACTACTCGATTGAAACACAGAAGATGATTGTTGCGGCTACTATGACACTGCACAACTACGTTCGCCTCCATGACAAAGATGATCTCTACTTTGTTCGGTGTGAAAGGGATCCGGATTATGTTCCAACAATTCCAGAAAGATACAAGAAGTATGTTATTCCTCCAAGTGCATCGGATGCTTCAACTTCGGAGGCAAGTGCTCCTGACATGGATAGGTTTAGGAATGAACTAGCTACCGCCATTGCTCTTGCTTGGTGACGTCATGTTAATTTGTTTAGAGATGTGTGCCCATTTTGATTTGCAAACATATTCAAAAGCTTTTGTTGTATAACACGTGACAAAACTTATCGTTTTTCAATATCTTAACTTGTTAAAAATTGAAAAATTATTCTCTTTACAAAGCTATGTATAACTTTAACACTTGGTGTTGTAAAAAAAAGCTCTATGTGCACCTCTCTATAGCCAAAATCGGACAAAACTCCTCTCTGGAACTCAAAATCGGAGCCAAAATATAAAAATTTCTAGTCTCCCAATCTCCTGGTAGCCCATGACTCCTGCAGCCCAGCCCTTCTTCCCTCTCTCTTTCAGCCCATCACAAATGGCCACCGAACTGGACTGCTTTCCCTGGCCCAAACGCTGCTCACCAGGCCACCGCTCACCAGGCCAGCCCATGCAGTGTCGCCCAGAGCTGACCCTGCCTGCCGAACGCGCGCGCTCCTCGCGGGAAGCTGGAACCAGGCGTGCGAAGCCAGATCTCTGGATTTGCTATATTTGCGGGACATCCGAACGGGCCCTAATACTAGAATTGGTGGCTGGTGAGCTCCCACTCCTTGGTCATGCTGCCGTCGGCGGCCATCCATGCATGACGCGTTGTTGGGCATCTTTCAACTTTGATTAAGTTGCTGGTACTCCACATTTGTTTTGTTTAGTTTTGGCATGAGGTGTTAGGAAGCTTCAATTCCCAGAGTCCACCGAGCATTGATGCTTCGGCTGCTGGGGATGACGATGCGATTGACCAGTGCACATACTCCCATGGGGATTCTTCACCAGATTATTTACCATTGTCAAGTCTCAAAGTCAAGCAAGAACATAGTTGTGTATCAGTGTCAGGCAATGTATATTATCGCCTCGAGTCCATAATAAATTTTGTTTCGACCAGTTTTAGTGTGCAAATACTTATCGACTTATTTTTTCTGATATTATTTCTACCAAATACTATGGTCGATTGTTTATTCGTTGTTGTGCTAGAGATATGTTATGCAAGTAATGTGGGTAAACCATGACATAAGCTAAGATCACTACTACAGAACACACAATTACAGTCGGCCCAAAATTGTTTTCTCAGCCGGTTTACCTTCCGGCTGTAGAGAAAGGGTGCTAATAATATGAATTATCTCAGCCGGTTATAAACCGACTGAGATAACAACGTCTCAGCCGGTTAGAAAGCAAACTGACTGAGATATTATACTATCCCAGTCGGTTCCCAATGAAAAACCGACTGAGATAATATCATATCTTAGTCGGTTTTCCAGCCGAACCGACAGAAGAGTAAACTTTTATAGTCGCTTTTTACACGAGAACCGACTGAGATAATAGCATATCTCAGTCGGTTTCTCCGGTTCAACAGGCAACGATGAAGGCTCATCTCAGCCGGTTTCAGGGAAACAACTGGCTGGGATATTCGATGGTACAGGGCATGCAGAATCTGAGTTTCTGCTGCCTTGAAACAGAAATTGCAATTTATATACCCAGATTCCCATAATCCCCAGAACACATTTCACATCCAACTTGAATTCATAATAGAGATTCATATTGACATCATATTTCAATTGACAACTAAACACAAATGAAAGTATATAGAAATTCAATATTTACACCACAACATCCATCACATGTCTTGAGGAATTTGCAACAGATTGAAATGCAAGTGACAACTAAACATCGATCATTTGATTCAAAACAATTGTTTTAGTCGTCTGATCTGTCATAGTAGAATTCGCCTTTTGGATCAATGATGCTATCAAGAAGGAAACGCGCCAAGTCTTCTTGAATCCTAGCTAGATCCGTCTTTGGCAATTCCATCCGTGCAATAGTAGCAACCTGTCGATATGAAGATCATACTGATGCTAGATAGAAGATGAATAAAACAAAATCGTAATGATAATTAGCATAATTCGGTAACTGAGTATTTGTTCGCGGAAGCTCGAGGCATGAGAAGGTTCATGTGGTGGCCAATATAGAAGCCACACAAATTGCTAAAATTGGGTTGCTGGTGGCACTGCAAAGATATAAATTCCCTCGGTATGTAGTTTTATAGAATTGATACCATGGAGTCTAAAAGTGTGCGACATGATACATACCGGAAATGAGAAGTGGTGGTAAACTTTTGAGGGGCCCCCCATCATCCTTTTTCCCCGTGCGATTACAAAATATTTGGTACGCTCTGAATCGTGGGAGAAAAGTCATACTTATACCAATGACCTATTACCATGGAATTTCATGTGGTAATTTGTTTACCTATCGATCACTTTGCTGACCCTCTCAAAGTCGGTCATGTTTTTGATGTATGAATCCATATAATACACCTTCTTGATAGGGAGTATGATAACAATAAGGATCTAATGGGAGCTAAATGGTCATTAATCCCAAGTTAGTTGATGATGCGCCAAAGGTGCGAAATGAACAAGTTCGAGACATTAACAAGTTTATAGCGCTTACCTTTTGTTGGAGGGATAGATGATGAATTTCTTATGCTGACTGGCCTCCATAAGATCGACGATGTAATCCTCGACAACCCTTTCAGAACCAAGGTGCGGGTCGATGAATCCTATCGGTTCATTTGCTTCTCTCGCCTTGATACAAGCGAACTTACATATACACGAGGGAAGAGTTCCGTATTTATGATGTGTAGGTATTATAGTAAATTAAATGGAGCATGATTGTAAGCACTTACAGTGTGAGGCATCTCACGAGGCCCGCGTCCAAGGCGCTTAGGTTGTACATAAGGAACAAGTCCTCCAAAGTCACGACGAACAGTCGACCCTTATCATGGAGGAAGTGCTCATGTCCGAACCTGCCAATGATGCTATCGTTCCGCTGATTCTTGGGTTTCTTAAAATTGACCAAGTAATGGTTTGTGATTCTTGACCATCGGCTTCCCAAGCTTGTATGTCAGGACAGTCGGAGCACTAGGGAGTCTCCCTCCAACAGCATATATCGTGGCTATTTCTTCGATGGTCATTTTTTGGCTAGAAGCTACCTTCATCAAGTCCTTTCCCTTGCCATGCTTTGGCGATGCCACCTTGGGACACCTCTTCAGTGATTTTTGTATTGTCAGCTCAAGCTATCTTGGTGACAGCGCCGCTACCACAAGAGGCGAGAACGTCAAAGGGACCACTGGTTCATCTGATTGTCGCGGTGAAACCTTCTTAGTCAGCCACGACGTATCGAGAGAGATGTCCTTCTTGGGCCACTGGTTGAATGTCCCCTTAGCTTGATTTAGAGTTAAGATCTCGTTGTTGGGTGGCATCGGGAGCTTTAGCTTACTGAAAGTGTCGTTAACCCCATCGATGCTCACCTTTGCGTACAAAGGGTCTATGGGGACATTATGTATCCTCTGCTCTCCCGTTGTTGGGAACACTAGCCCCCAAGCGGCATCCACGAGATCATCCATGCCCACAAACCTAACTTGAATCATGCATCTCATAGGAGCCTACATAAGAAACCGTTTCAGCCAACAGGCCACAAACAATCTTATGTGGAATAATTTTTCAAGATATATCAAGAATACCTCGATCTCATCACAGGAGAAGGTAGAAGTTGTATCTTCCTGGCGAGTAGGGAGGTCGATCGACGCGCAGCTACTGCGTCGAGCCCCAGGGTTGGCAGCAACTGGCTGTTCTTGTCGCGGAGTTAGAATCCACTCCGCTCTTAAGTCCCGAAGTATCTCTTGCTTGAACTCTTCGTGCTTGTGTTGTTCTTCAGCGGCTTTCCTTGCCCTTTTGTGTTCGTGCTTCGCCTCCAAAGCCTAGGAGAGTCCATATTTGTGGGTAACGAGGGAACCTACACCCCTCGTGCGACCTAGGTGCTCGGGGTTTCCCAAGCCCTCTTCGAGTACATCTCCTACGAAGGTGCCAGCCTGGATGACGCATCGAACTCCAGCTGTAAAAGCCAGAATTATTTGTTGTGCAATTGGTAGAATTGACAAGTTGTTAGTACGACTAAGGCGGGATTTATATCTCACCAAATGTCTGTACACTTGTGCATCAGCTGGGTTCTCAAATGCTGGGTCGTCTGAAGCCGATGTCGATGCAGATGCCCTAGCTTCAACCCAGGCTTTGGTCCTCGCATCCGCGATGTTCACAAATCTGGGAGGGGCATCCGATTGCGATGCCTGCTCATCCTCCCTTTCCTATCTCTTCTTCATTCCCGCGTAGCCGGCAGTCCCTAGATAGTGCGGGTGCTTGCTTCTCTTAGAGAGCTCCTGGTTTTGTTCACTCTTCAGCTTGAATTCTTCTGTCGTCTTCATCCTGACGAAGTCGTTACAAACCTCAGGAGTAATCATTGGCCACTTCTCGAAAGGCTCCACCTTGGCATACACGTACTCTTTGACGAGGGTAGTCTTCCAATTCTTCCAAGCCTTGCACGCTATCATCTTAGCAACTTGTTCGAAACGAGCTTTCCATTCTTCGGGAAAGATGAAATATCCCAAGATTTCCCCTGAAATCGTAGCGAGCTGGTCTGTTCCTACTCTCTTCCAACTTTCTAAAGTGATTGGGACCGCTCTCTTGCTATGATCCTGCAGACTGTGGAGAACTTCCTCCTTGCGTTCTCAGGCTCGTCTGGTGCCCCTGAGTTGTGCAAGTGTGTGACCGTATACTTCGCATCCAGTCTCTTCGACCGTTTCCTTCCTTCTCCTCGACGGGCCGTTTTCTTAGGCCCGGAGGTGCTGGTTGTGTCGCCGGATGGCCTAGGTGGCGACGACGATTAAGAGTCGCCATTATCCAGCGATCTTGGGATAATAGAGGAAAAGTATATAAACTTTATTTACTCTTATACTAATTAATATAACCACCAATATTAGCAAGCTTCTAGTTCCTACATATCGTTGCATGAAATAAAATAACCATCTACACTAGCTTCATCATTCAATAATAGGAGACTAGTTTCATCAATTCAATATACATAGCAAGCTTCTATGGCTTCAAGTGCAAAAATATCTCTAACCATATACTATGAGCATCTACTACGAGCATCTACTCTAAGCATCTACTACGAGCATCTACTCTAAGAATTTTCTAAAATAGATCAAAATTGAAACCTTAAAATAGTGCTACAAATAGAGCTTAGCATTTGTACTTAAATTGAAACCCTAATAACAGTACTAAATTGGAACCCTTAAATTGAAACCCTAATAACAGTCCTAAGGAGTGATGCATAAGGACAGAAGGCCATGCTAATTTCGAACAATATTTGTCATGCCCTGAAGAACCCTAATAACAGTACATAACACAAAAGGGACCCTCCATTCAAGCAATGCAACTTCGAAGGAAAGGTTTTTGCTTATTAACCACATGTAGTTCTCTGTTGCTTTTGACTATTAAGTCTGAATTTGAGTCTCTAAAGAAAGTATTTTGTACATGGGAAGAGGTGGCCTTGTACCTTGTGTCCTGGACCGGGGAGGAGGTGGCGGCGGCTCGGGCGACGGAGGCGCCGGCTCGGGCGACGGAGGCACCACTAGGGCAACATCGGTGGTAGCCCGGGCGACGGAGGCAGCGGCGGCTCAGCGGCTTGGGGATTTGGTCCGGCGTGTCAGGGAGGCCATCTCAGAGGACACCCGGTGGTTGAGGCGGCTCGAGCAGCGGTGGTTCGAGGCGGCGGTGGGTTGTGCAACATAGGCGGGAGTCGAAAACTGGAGAAGTTCCAGAGACGGGAGACGAATTGGTTTTTATTGAAACCAAGTCATCGCAGCCGGTTAACTCAGAGAAATCGACTGAGAAACAATACTCCAGTCGGTTCGGTCAACAAAACCGACTAAGATAATATATTATCTCAGTCAGTTCGTTCGACAGAACCGACTGGGATAATATACTATCTCAGTCGGTTCGGTCAGCAGAACTGACTAGGATAATATACTATCTCAGTCGGTTCGGAAAAGGAAACCGACTGAGATAATGTACTATCTCAATCGATTTGATAGCCTGAAACCGACTGTAATATGCTTACGCAACCGGTTAGCTGAGTGAACCGACTTAGATAACAATACATGCTGTCTGCACTAAAACCCTAAAGTTATTTTCTTTGTATTCAAGTTGTTGGCTTTTTAGTTAAGTTATTTTATTTGTAGTTAAGTTATTTTATTTGGAGTTAAGTTATTTTTTTGTCGTATTCTAATTGTTTTGTGTGTACAAAAGTTATTTTCTTTGAATTAACCTCATAGAACATATACGATTATTCTAAATCATAGGAAGTAGTACCATATATCATTATATCAGAAGTTATGTTACAAAATAATTCCTTCTTGATGATCACTTCGTTTATAGGGAGCAGGATCATGCCGCAATTCATCTTCGACCCTTGTTCCATCATGAAACTCTGACAATACTCCTTTTTTTAGGGCATTACTACGTGCCGCTTCTTGTTGGATGGATCGATAATATAGAAGACTTGATGAACTAGTTGAGTGAGGATGAAAGGTTCGTTTTTGTACGCGATACGTTCAAGGCTCACGGTGGTATGGCATTTGTCATCAGGTATCACTTGTTTCTTATTGACCTAGCGGCAACGAAACAACGAGATTTTAAAATTTTCGCTGTAGTCAAGCTCCCAAATCTCATCTATGTACCCGTAGTACAGTTGTTTCTTGCCATCTGTTTCGAGAGTTTCTACACAGACACCGCTATTCTGCACTGTGCTTTTCATATCTTGTTCTTTTGTGTAAAAGATGTATCCATTGATTTCATACCCTTTCCATGTGATGACCAATCATGTTGGGCCTCTAGCTAAATATGACAATGCACCACTTGATGAGAGTTCATAGAATCGCTCTTTGAACCATTCATTGAACTCGCAATTGTGATGTTTTATGATCCAGTCATTTGTGTTAGTCGGATTTTGTTGACATAGAATGTCCTTGTGTTCATTCATATATAGCGACACAATGGCCATGTGCTGTAAAATAATTAAATGGGCTTGAGCATACTCAATCTGAATAGGATCGATCACTTTCCTTCCAATGGTCCCTACACCGAGGAGCCTGCCCTCATGGCAAGATCAAGGCACGCCTACTGGTTGAAGATGGGACTTGTTTTTCCTGCTTCAATTTCTTATGTCTTGATCACATTAAGTTTTTCTGTATTGATGCAGTTTACTTTATATTCTGAGCTATGTTATTCTGTCATGATCAAGTGTTGATATGTGTGATTGGTTTTTGCTCTGATCTGATTTATGTTCTGAACCTTCACACATTTTATGCTTCATGTATAAATGTTTACTCTGATCATAACTTATGTTAATGAATGCTCTGAACATGCTTTAAACATGAACATGCTCTGATCATGCTAATTGGGTAATGCTATGATCATGCTAATTGGGTAATGCTCTGATCATGCTAATTCTTCTTTGTGCTCTAAACATGCTTTAAAAGAAAATTTAAAACTGCATCATTATTAGCTCAGTTCAGTTTATTACTAATGATCCATTTACTTTCTGAATTGATGAAGTGCAAGTTGTGAGAAAATACTACTCATGTCTACAATTCAAATCTATGCATTTGCATTCCAAAAGTAAATCTTTTATGCACAGCTTTAGGGGGAGTATATTCTAACAACTTGCATGTATCCTACTCATTCTTATCTTTAATTGATAATGTTGAATGGGTTGCCACTAACCACCAAAAAGGAGGAGATTGAAAGAGCATCTAGGCCCCTAAATGGTTTCGATGGTTAATGGCAACTCAACTAGGATCTAACAGTTACCTTGAGTGTTAATAAGAAAGTAAGGTTCCAGGAAGAATGATTCATCTAGGAAGGATGACCACCAAAAAAGTACAAGGATGGTTACTCAGATCAAGGAGATGGCTGTGCTGGGTAGCTGTGCCACAGCTGTGATGAAGCCTGTGCTGAGCAAGGAGTTGCTAGCAAGGTGATGGTTGCTTGAAGATGTCAAGAACCCTGACTACAATTGGTGGAAGCTGAAGTCTAGATTTGCTAGTTTCCTTGAGTCTTTAGGTAACACTTGTACTATCAAGAGGAATGAAGCTGCAAGCTCATTTGGAAATTCTTATGCTCATGCTCAGAGTGTTGAACAGTGGCACTGATGCCTTGAGGTCAGTGGTCCTGCAACAATAGTTTTACACAAGTGTGAAACTAGGTTGTGCTAGTACACTGCTGTGCTAGCTTTCTAAAACCCTAGAGCCATAGTTACCTGTGTGGCACAGCTGTGTCACAAGTGAACAACCATTCTGTGACTCAGGTACACCTCTGTGCCAGGGGAGAGCTTGAAAATGATAAGGGAACTGCACTGCAATGTTTTGTCTGCCGAGTCAGAAAACTGTTGAAGGTTCTCTCCTGTTAAGCATCAGAATTTGTTGTGTGCGCTGAGGGCATGTAATGTGCCAAGACCGGGCTGAGTAGGAAGTATACGTCAGTTAGGGTTTCACCTGTGTCAGCCACCGGTAACATAGGTGTCGGTCTGCCTGAAGCCTTGTTACCATTGTGCATTGTGGTTAACTGTGTCATCCGTGCCTGTCACAGGTGACTCACTTAATCCTACATGGCATGAGTGTAACGGTCAGGTGTCTGTGGACCCTATATATAGAGGACCAGGGGAGGTCTTGGATCTCAACTGTCGGCGGAATGGGGCCCAGGGTCCCCCGAACCGCCGGTGGAGACCAACCAGAGGCCGCAGGGCGTGGCATGTGGCGGCCGGAACGGCGAGGGCCCCACTGACGTAGCAAGTGGGCCCGGTGGTCTAAGCCTGGGTGCTCGGGCCATGCAAGCCCTCTAAAGAGGGCCCCGGGCTCCCGAGGGTCCGAGGCCCAAGAATCGAGGAAACGCTCGGGGCTCCTTCCCCGAGCGTCCGGCGTCCCGCAGGGCGTGGGGCCCAGTGGAGTGCTCGGGGGAGTCCCCGAGCGAACCTCTTGGCGTTTTCCCCCGAAGAGAAGTCCCAAGCGACTCTCCAGCGAGCGCTCCCCGAGCGCTCGGGGTCACCCGGGAACAACCCGGGACAGCTGGCGCCCCTCGGGCGCCGAGGGGGTCGCTCGGGATCAGAGCGCTCGGGGGTCGTAGGGTCCCCCTGCGGGGCCCTCCTCCGGGCCCGCCGCTGCAGTGTGTTGGCTTCTCCCGCAAGCCTCAACCCCTGCAGAGGCATTTAATGCCTGTCATTCGTACATTAAATGCTAAAGCCCTATGAGGGCATGATAACGGTCAGGCCGGGTCCCATCCGCGCAGGGCAAATCCCTTTTTGCCATAACCCCCTGCCATGGGATGGGTCCGCCTGACAGGTTTGTTGACCGACCAGGCGTGCCGCCCCGCGCGCGCCGCGTCGCTGTCAGCCTTTTTTGCCCCTTTGGGTCAAATCACCGCGCGCCCCATGGCCCGCGTTTGGTCGCTGACACCGGGGCCCGGGAGCAGATGTGCCGCCAACTCGGTCAGAAGAGCACCGGTAAGTCCTCTCTCGCGGGGCCCGCTGGACATAAGGATGTCAGGGCCCCTGTTCGAAGGCATGGCAGGGAGGCGTATGGCTCGAGGATCGGCGCCGCGCATTAAATAGAGGAATGGGCGTTTCCTTAGCACCCAAGTCATCCTTGGCCGCTGTGGTGAACCCCCGACTATATAAGGGGAGTTCCCAGGCCATGCAAAGGGTTGGCTAATTGATAAGCATACAACTCTAGGTGAGATCGGTTGGTTGGATTCCTGAATCCAGATCCACAGATAGTACTTTTCATAGAACATCTTCAGTGGGCTCTAAGCCAGCCTCTTGTAAGGAAGAACACCCTTGTAACCTCCATAGAATCAATACAAACACACACACACAAAAAGCAGGACGTAGGGTATTACACCTCCGGGTGGCCTGAACCTGGATAAATCCCTGTGTCTCTTGCGCCAAATATTATCTATCCCATGATCCGTCACCGGCTCATAAGAAGAACTCTATATCGCCCCCGGCCGAATCCCAAAGGGGATCCAACCGGACCACCGCTAGAGACGTCTACACGCCGACATCAACCTTTGCTCAACCTTTGCAAACCTTTGTTTGTCTTTCAATCTTAGCGAACCTCTCCTCCAGAACAGAACCAACCTTCATGTGAGTGTGTCCAAGTTTCTGTCCTGGAGAGTTAGAGGTTTGAGCAAGAGCAATTGGTTCCTCCAAGTGACTGTTGCAGCAGATTCTGTTACTCTTGGAGTGTCTACTCCTAGACAGGTGTAGGAGTCGCCGGTGATCACCCAAGCTTGTGTGGGTTGGGCTGGACGTTTGTGAAGGTGATCTGAAGTCTACCTGCCGCAAGCAAAAGGACTTCCACAAGCAAAAGGAAGAGACCTGAAGATTCAGGTACTCGAAGAATAAGCACGTTTCAGTGCTGCTGGCTATCTCTTAGGAGTAGCTTCTCCAACGGAGACGTACCTCTCTGAAAAGAGTGGGAACTTCGGTGAAAAATCTCTTGTCTCTTTGTGTGTTTGCATTGTGCACTTACTTGCCTGCATGCTTGTGTAACTCTTTGATATAGATATCTGATCTAGCTATAATCTTTACTCTATACCTGTGTTATCTAGTTGTGTCACAGTTGCTCTTTAGCTTATCTGCCATCTGTGCTAGCTACCTGTTTCATAGTCATATTTTATATCAGTCTGTTTAGAGTTTTCTTTCACCTGTGTTAGCTACCTGTGTGACAGCTACATGTTAATCTTCATATCATTTGCTGCCTGAGTATTCTGTCTGTTACATAGCTAGCTGAACCTCTTTACCTGTTAAGGCTTATACTTGTTTAAATTGAGTAGTTAATTTAAATATGGCTAGCCTCCTATTCACCCCCCTCTAGTCGGCTCCTACGATCATTTCAGAGGTCCAACAGCGTCACTCGAAAAAACTAGTATCCCCCATAAGAGGTCGGACAACGGACAACCCGGCGTCGAACTGGGCAGCGAAAACGACGATTTGCCCTGGCTAGGCGAGCCCCTCAAGTCAGACCGCCCGGGGGGCTCCGGGCCAGTAACATGGCCAGCATCAGGAATCTTGCCCGCCTTGGTAAGCCGTTTGAAGAGGTTCGCATTTGCAGTGGAGCAACCAAGGTAGCCAGTGTGCATAACCGAGGCCGTCGTCTTGCCCCCCTTCTCGATCACGCTCTTCTCGGCCCCCGCGTCCGGCATCCTGTGCTTCAGCCCCACAAGGTTGAGAGACGGCACCTTCCTCGATGACATCGATCCTGACAATCAGCACAAACAAGCGGATAACAGTTCGTCAATAAGAACGGCGAAGCAAAAGACAGAGGGCACGACCAAAAAGGCGTAAGAAGATAGGCGCTCAATCTTTCAACTGAAAACATGTGTCGACCAACAGCGATCGTGGTGTCGCGGTAGCCCACCCGACGAGGCTCCAGAACCCGCCCGCCCTGAGTTCGGGGGAGTTCGGGAAGCTAGTGGAGATAGCACATTCGGCGAGGCTCCTCAAACCTACCAAAACCTCGGAACTCCTTGAAGCAATCGTGATGTCGCGGTAGCCCGCCTGACAAGGCTCCAAGAACCCCCCCCCCGCCCCGAGTTCAGGGGAGTTCAGGGGAGCTTGTGGAGACAGCACGTCCAGCGAGGCTCCTCAAACCTAGCAAAACCTCGGATCTTCTCGAAGCGATCGTGGTGTCACTGTAGCCCGCCCGATGAGGCTCCACGAACCCGCCCGCCCCGAATTTGGGGGAGTTCGGGGGAGCTAGTGGAGACAACATGCGTCCGCGAGCCTACCAAAACCTCGGACCTCCTTGAAGTGATCATGGTGTCACGGTAACCTGTCCGACGAGGCTCCAAGAACCCGCTCGCACCGAGTTCAGGGGAGTTCGGGGGAGCTAGTGGAGACAGCACGTTCGGCGAGGCTCCTCGAACCTACCAAAACCTCAGACCTCCTCGAAGCGATCGTGGTGTCGTGGTAGCACGCCCGACGAGGCTCCAAGAACCCCCCCGTCCCGAGTTCGGGGGAGTTTAGGGGAGCTGGTGGAGACAGCACGTCTCGTGAGAAACCTCGAATCTACCGGAACCTCGAACCTCCACGAAACGATCGTGGTGTCGTGGTAGCCAGCCCGACGAGGCTCCAAGAACCCGCCCGTCCTGAGTTCGGGGGAGTTCAGAGGAGCTAGGGGAAACAACACGTCCAGCGAGGCTCCTCGAACATGCCCGCAACCACTCAAGGAATCGTATCTCTAGCGCCCAAATGCATCACGACGTAACAAAGAATAATATCGACGGCATTTTTGTGTGAAGGATATACAGCTCCCATTCGTGTGAGATAAACATGTAACAATCGATGTTTAAAAACACGATTGCTATCCCCTCTCTGCTTGTTCGCCGCCATAGCCCAACGGCGTTCATGTGTGGGACATGTAATCACCGTACCTGTACCTCGTCCACGCATATAGCAGTTTTACACAACAAAAAATATTACAATAAAAAGTCCGTGATACAGTCCGCCATATTGCACGCACAAGCAATCACAAGCATATGAAATACATACGTTTATTTGTATAAGTGCTAGGATGGGCAAGAATGGTCACCCTTGGAGACCGGCAGTGTTGGTCGCGCGCGGATGGAGTGGCGTGTGCGGGCGTCTTCCGCACCAACGGCTTTGGCGGTGGTGGCCGCAGCAGCGGGAACGGCAGCGACGAGGCCGCGATACGCGCGGCCGCTGCCATCTTCGGGTGCTCGAGCGAAGGTCGCCCCTAAGCTGGAGATGGCAGCAGTGTCCCCACGGTAGGAAGCAGCTGGTGCGGTCGAGGCACGGTAGGGCGCGGCCTCCCGGCGGTGGCTGCTTTCGGCGGTAGCCTGGGGTGGTTGCTCTCGGCGGGGCCGGGGACACACTGGAGAGCCGAGGCCAGCGAGCAAGGCCGGTGGCGCAGGGGGCGGCGTGCTAGAGCGAGGTCGGTGGCGCGGGGGGTGGCGCGCTGGAGCGAGGCCGACGCGCACGAAGCCAAGGCCAGCGAGCGGGGCCGGCGGCGCACTGGAGTGGGACCAGCGGCGCTGGATGGCGGCGCGGCACGCGGGACTGGCACACTGGAGCGGGACCGGCGGCGCTGGAGGCCTGCGCGGCTGTGGGGGAGAGGGCAACGACGGCGTGGCAGCGGCAGAAGCAAGTGGGGGAGCGGCGACGGCGGCGCGGCGCGTGGGGGCGGTGCGCTGGAGTGGCGCGGCAACGGGGAGGGGCGACGATGGCGGCGGAAGCAGGGGAGGGGGGCGCAGCGGTGGCGGTAGGGATGGGGATGGGGTGTCGGTGGTAGGAGTGGATATCAGCCCCACCCCCAACCGACTCAAGTGCAAGATGGGCCACGGCCCATTAGGCTGGGGAGGCAGCTTGAGCAAAGAAGAAAAATAAGAAAGAAAAGGAAGAAAGAAAAGAAAATGAAGAAAAGAAAAGAAAAAAAAGGAAGAAGGAAAGAAAAGAAAGAAAAGGAAGGAAGAAAAGAAAAGGAGGAAGAAAAGAAAAGGAAGAAAAGGAAGAAGAAAAGAAAAGAAAGAAAAAGAAGAAAAAGAAGAAAAAGAAGAAACGAAAGAAGAGAAAAGAAAAATAAGAGGGAGAAGGAAGTCGTCGGTTCGGCCCGCGCGCCAACCCCTTGGAATTGGTGCGCCGGCTCGAACAGGCGTCACTCGACCACCCAAACCGACAAGGGGCTACTGTTGGGAGAAGGGTCCCCGTGCTATCTCGAACTAACGAGCTTCTCCTTGACAGCATCAAAGCTCCCTTCTTGAATCGATATATTTTGCCTAGCGTTAGCAAGCTCCGTTGGCATCGCCGACGGCATCGAAGAAACGTTCCGTCTTAGCAGACGTTGAGGCCACGCTCCGTCCCGATGCCAAGGACAACACATCGTCATAGCAGCGAGTACAAGGATACTAGAGTATTAGGATATTCTATGATGATCCTTGTAAAAGACCAAAATACCCCTGAGGGTGTGTTGTTACCCAAGAGCATAATTGTAATCTCGCACCCACATCTTTCCACCCGTATAAATAGAACCCAAAGGGGTAGAGATAAGGGCATCTTTTTCACATATAAACCATAACCCTGATATAAATACAAGAGTTTTCACTTCGTCCCGACCGGAGTGTTTCACGTTCTGCCCCGTTAGACGTCGCTCCTTCTCGACGTACACTATACTTGCTCGTACTCCTCTGATACTCCCGGAGGTCGACATAACGGATCAAGGATGTCTAAAGTACATTATCTCGTCCTGTAGCTACGATATAGCTTATTTTAGGCTATAAGCTGCCCATAAGCCCCATAAGCTCCAATAAAAGGGGCCCTAGATGGACACCTCACCGGCATCCGCCCATCCGTCTAAGAAAAAGTCACACGGTATCTCCCCGATCCCGTGGGGATTCGATCTGCTCTCCCCGCGTCTCCTTCCTGGCTGAAGATCAGTTCCACCGCATCCAAAACAGAAAGAAACGAACGCCGCAACAAACAACCGACGCTTCCCTCCTGGCGGCCCAGAAGCCAGACACGGCGAACGCGCCAAATGGAGCGAAAACCCTGCGCGTTAACGACAAGTGGATGCGTCGGAGCTGTGGAGAGGCAGGCCCAGTCCTGCAGTTTCTTCTCTCGCTCTGGCAGGGAGACGGCCAGGGAGGCGTGAGCTAAGGTGTATTCAGATTTAAGCCTTTGCAGGCTGATTCTTTCTAAGCCAGAAGGCAGTACAAACCGCTGTAGTGTGGCCATGGCGTTGGGTTTCGCAGATGGAGTTCCGTGCTGTGTGTATATAAGCCGGCAAAAGTGCAAGCAGAGGAATTTAGCGCTCTCGAGCGTGAGAAAAATCTAGTCTTGCATTTGCAGACGCCGCTTCGGATCCCAGGTATCTCCTCTTTTCTTAGTATTCATCTATCCTGATTCAGACAATCTTTACCCTTTTCTTCTGGACATATCGTGTTGACGGATTGTTATTTCTCTGAAATCACCGTTTCCGATTGTGCTTTTTTTTTGACGTGTCAATCCTCCTGGATCCAAGAACAGTCACATTGGAAAAGAGAGATTACTAGATCATAAAGTCTCTGTTCATGTGATATTGTTCTATGTTATTTCAATTTGGATTCAGATGCGCCCCATCAGGATTCTCTATTTAAACACTGTCACGGGCGTCCAAACAATTCTTCAGAATTTTGACGTCGAGTTGCTTGCTCGCATGTTATCATCAGAATTTAAGTGTTGTTTGTGTTGCATCTTGAATTCCTGATGCAGGGCCCTGGGAGGTTTATAGATCCACCACTCTAAACCCTCCAAGCTCTTCGGACAGTTGCGAGAAGACGATATGTCAGTCGAGGTCGAGAGCCCAGAGGGGCTAGTCCGCCGGGACTCGCTCTACGGCGACGCCGAGAAGGTCACCACCGACAAGCACCATGGCTCCGGGGTCAGGACATGATCGCCTCAACTTGTGTCACGGCCAACAAAACAATGAATTGTCCTATATCAAGAACATGTCATCAGTTTGTAGACGGTGACGTCGAGTTTCATTCTGTGGCACAGGCAAACTGGAGCCAGACGCTGCAGTTGGCGTTCCAGAGCATCGGCGTGGTGTACGGCGACGTCGGGACGTCGCCGCTGTACGTGTACTCGAGCACGTTCCCGGACGGCATCAAGCACCGCGACGACCTCCTCGGCGTCCTGTCGCTGATCCTCTACACCCTCATCCTCATACCCATGCTCAAGTACGTCTTCGTCGTCCTCTACGCCAACGACAACGGCGACGGTGAGTGAGCCCTTGACACTCGACAGTCTGGTTACATCCTGAAATTTCGATCAGTTTCGTTTGTTGTTGATGACGGTGCGTGACACTCGTCGTGATCGATGCTTCTGCTGGCTGCAGGAGGAACGTTTGCGCTCTACTCGCTGATATCGCGCTACGCCAAGATACGGATGATCCCGGACCAGCAGGCCGAGGACGCAACGGTGTCGAACTACAGCATCGAGGAGCCCAATTCGCAGATGAAGACGGCGCAGTGGGTGAAGCAGAAGCTGGAGTCCAGCAAGGCGGCCAAGATTGTGCTCTTCATCATCACCATCCTCGGCACGTCCATGGTCATGGGCGACGGAACCCTGACACCAGCAATCTCTGGTACATTTTTTCCTTCATATTTTTGACATATTTAGGTTTGAAGAATACGAACTAATTTGTTGTTCATGTGTGTGTTCTTGCAGTGCTCTCTGCGGTGAGCGGGATCAGGGAGAAAGCGCCCAACTTGACTCAATGTATGGCTTGAAAAATGTTCAGAGATTTTAACATGTCAGCCTGTTGAAAGAAGCATCTGAATTTTCACGTTGCCGTTTCTGCTACAGCGGAAGTGGTGTGGATCTCGGTGGCCATCCTATTCCTGCTCTTCTCGGTGCAGCGCTTCGGGACCGACAAGGTCGGCTACTCCTTCGCGCCCATCATCTCGGTGTGGTTCGTCCTGATCGCCGGCATCGGGCTGTACAACCTCGCCGCGCACGAGATCACCATCCTCCGGGCCTTCAACCCCAAGTACATCGTGGACTACTTCACGAGGAACGGCAAGGAGGCGTGGGTCTCACTGGGGGGCGTTGTCCTCTGCATCACAGGTACGTGAATCAACTTCAGGATCTCTAGGCTCTAGCTTACTGTTGAATTCGTGCATTGCCGGAAAGGAGAAAATTTTGAACCGCGAAACTTAATTCTATTTTGTTATTTCCCTATGCAATGTGCTATTGACTACAGGCACGGAGGCCATGTTTGCTGACCTTGGCCATTTCAACATCAAGGCCATTCAGGTCAGAGGCACATCTGACGTCTCTGTTTCCTGTTCAGTACTAGTAGTTTGCCAGCTCTATGGACCGAAACACCTTGCAGTGGTTACTGAATTGTTCGTTTATCTCTTGCAGCTGAGCTTCAATTTCATCCTCTTCCCCTCCGTCGCGCTATGCTACATGGGTCAGGCAGCCTACCTGCGCAAATTCCCGGAGAACGTCGGCGACACCTTCTACAAATCCATCCCAGGTACAACCAGATCAACCTGACAGAGTAACAAAGAATCATTTTTATCTGCAGTACGAAACTGAAAACATGCGTACTCCTCAGCGCCGATGTTCTGGCCAACGTTCATCGTGGCCATCTTCGCGGCCATCATCGCGAGCCAGGCCATGCTGTCCGGCGCGTTCGCTATCCTGTCCAAGGGCCTCTCCCTGGGCTGCTTCCCGAGGGTTGAGGTGGTGCACACCTCCAAGAAGTACGCCGGCCAGGTGTACATCCCGGAGGTGAACTTCCTCATCGGCGCCGCCAGCATCGCCGTCACCCTCGCCTTCCAGACCACCACCAACATCGGCAACGCCTACGGGATCTGCGTCGTCACGGTCTTCTCCATCACCACGCACCTCATGACGGTGGTGATGCTGCTCATCTGGAAGAAGCACATCGCGTTCATCGCCGCCTTCTACGTGGTGTTCGGGCTCGCCGAGTTCCTGTACCTGTCGTCGATCCTCTCCAAGTTCGCCGAGGGGGGGTACCTGCCCTTCTGCTTCTCGCTGGTGCTCATGGCGCTCATGGCCACCTGGCACTACGTCCACGTCAAACGCTACTGGTACGAGCTCGACCGCGTCGTGCCGGCGGCCGAGCTCACGGCGCTCCTGGCCAGCCGGGACGTGCGGCGGGTGCCCGGCGTGGGGCTGCTCTACTCGGAGCTCGTCCAGGGGATCCCGCCGGTCTTCCCGCGCCTCGTCGAGAAGATCCCCTCTGTGCACGCCGTCTTCGTCTTCATGTCCGTCAAGAACCTCCCCATCCCGCGGGTGGCGCCGCCGGAGCGCTTCATCTTCCGCCTGGTCGGCCCCGCCGAGCACCGCATGTTCCGCTGCGTGGCGCGTTACGGCTACACCGACCAGATCGAGGGCACTAAGGAGTTCTCCGCCTTCCTCCTCGACCGCCTCAAGATGTTCATCCAGGAGGAGGCCGCCTTCTCCTGCCAACGCGCCGCCGGCGCTGGTGACGGCCACAACGCGAGCTCGGCAGTCGACGCCGGCAATGACAACGGCAACGACGTGCTGCGGCGGGCGCAGGACGACGCAGAGGAGGAGAAGAGGTTCATCGACGCTGAGGCGGAGCACGGGGTGGTGTACCTGATGGGCGAGGCGAACGTGGCGGCGGCAGCGGGGTCGTCGGTGTTGAAGAGGATCGTGGTCAACTACGTCTATACCTTCCTGAGGAAGAACCTCAGGGAGGGAGAGAAGGCGCTCTCCATTCCCAAGGACCAGTTGCTCAAGGTCGGGATCACCTATGAGATCTAGATTTTTCTCATTTCTCCTGTAATGATGGACTTTTAGCAAGTGCAAACGGAGTGGTAGTGTTAACATCTGCACTTTGCATTGCCACAATGATCCTGCCACCACTTGCATTGTGAGTGACTCGTGAGTAGTGAGACCTCAAATCTGTTGCAAGCTGAAGCGAGCAAATATCGTGGCGCAGTTTGCTGTGCACCAACAGGTTCTTCCAAATTGGGTTCAAGGCCATCAGAAATGGCCATCTGGGGCATTCCGTTTCGTCACAACGCAAAGATTACCCATGCCTTCTTGGGCAAAGTTGTCGTTGGTGGTGTTTGTTTTGCTGAAACCGTGAAAGCTCTGCTCTTGTCCAGTTATCGTCTCTGTTATGCCTTGCTGGAACTGGCATGCTTAGCATAGGGCAGTCCGAATAACGGTTTTGGCGCTTTGTTTGTATTGTATCTGCTGTCGCTGAATGAACAGCTCCCTTCCCTGTCAGTAAACACAACACCTTTGGCCGAAGATAACGGATCACTTGAATGATTTGTTATGCGCAGTTCCAAAGGGCACCATATCATGGATTGATTGATGCATCGTGGATGCGCTCAACTGAAACGAACATAGATCCACAAAGTGGACACGACCATCTAGTATACAAATGATGTTTCCTGTCGTGGATTCCATCCTCTCTTACGAGTGATCAGCATAGAAGCACCAGTCTATCATTTCAACCCTTTTTTTGAACATTGTATTTTCACATGAAACAGTTCAATACTTGTGGTAATTGGCAAAATTCCCGCATTTTTATATCCATGTGAAAGGCGTAGATAATAGAGAACTTATCACCAAATAACCCACATTAAGGGAAAAGCTCATTGTGAGGTCATGACTCATGACATGCGCAACCCGTACAACCAGATTCGATCCTTGAGTATGGCATCTGTTATTCTTTCGCCGTGCCTTTTTAAAGGCAAGTTTATGATTGTTGTTGTGTGATATGCTAAATTTATTTTATTAGCTATTATGAAAAAACTGTTGTCGATTTAGCAAACTACATTAAATCCAACTCCCGAAGTACATCAAAATAAAAGCAGTGCAATTACCACATGGTTAGATGTATCTCTTTTGGTTTTTTAGTGACGTGATTTTAAATTATTTTCTGCTGATTATGCTAAAAATAGGTAGCCAAACAACAAAATATGTAAAAGCAACTTAACTAAATAGAATTATTATCCAAGCCAATACTAAACACAATCTACTTTTGTAAAAATTAACTCAGATTAACATTTTCTCACTTAGAGGTTGTTTAGTTCCAAGACTAAATTTGCCATGTCTAAACCTAGGCACGCCATAATTCCTTAAGTGCGTGTTTGGTTATAGAGTTGTGGTTTGTCACATTTTATCATTCATATAGCCCATACGTCATAAACTTAATATTTTACTAAAAGTTATCACAAATGTAGCGCTGGTTTTCTTAGTCACGCTTTAATAAGCTTAGTTAACAAAATTAGAATTCGAATAAACAGTCCCCTGGCGAGTAAGCATTCACCGCGATAACTAGACGCCAAATCGATGAACGGTCCATTTGACATAGCCTCTAGACTTTTCTGGCCCCAGCCATCTGCATTGGAGGACATGCATGCCGCGTGCGCGTGGAATCCTTCAAACCACCCGGTTCCATACAACGCAGGAGGCTCCAAATGCTAAAGCAACGAGCAAAATCTAACGGCTGCACCAACGAAGAAGCTAGGGTTAATACCACGTACGCGTACGCCGGTTTAGAAAGAACGCGGCCAACGTTTGTCTCTTCTCCCGGATCTCTCCCTTGTTATTTGTACCGTCTCCTGCCTGCTCTTCATCACACCATCTCCATTTTGTTGATCAATCTTGATTGCGACATTCTCCCGAGAAAACTACATTATCAGTTAACCATCCAGGAGATCGTCCTTGACATCGACAGGCTAATTTATTCACCCGGGTGAAACATGACATGCATTTGGTTGATAACTACAAGGTGTACAGATTTCTACTATCAGTAGAGAAAAGGAAGATCAGTAACAGGGACTGCAATCTGCAGCGTACACCAAACATAACCCGTAGTGAAGTGCGACAAAGCGGGCATATACAGTAACATGCAGCTCAAAGACTAATTTCCTCTTCATTTTTATGTGGAAATTTTGCCTGGACAACTTCAGGGATCCTGACAAATTCCATCAGAAACAATAAAAAGAACATTCCGTGATGAAGGGGAGATCAGATTCTCATTCCATGGTTTTTAATATTAACGCGAGCGTTGCAGTCCTTGATGCTGACTGAAAGGGAATTCACCATTTTCCTAGTGTCCGGTTGTACTCCCTTTGCTCCAATGTGCATAAATCACCACCCCCCCCTCACTATACTGCCATCCTCTGGAACAAGTAACTGAGCTCCTGAACAATGTCGCACACATCGGAGGAAGAATCTCTCAACAACTTCCAGCAGCAACCGAAGCTTGAGGCTTGCGCAGCGGGGTCAAGCAGAGTTGACGTGACCATGCCTGCAGTGAAAAAGAGACGAGGTCATCCAGGAAATCCAGGTATGTTGCCTCAACTTTTCAACTAACACTTCCGTTTGTTATAGCGTTTAATAACATCATTTTCAAATAATTCTGGTCCTGATGTTCCAACCGTGATTATCTGATTTGATGAACACGCGTGCAAGTGCAATATAATAACGAAATGCATCAGAACAATGTTTAAAATAACGACCATGGTTAAATACTTACTAGAAGGTATTATGTTTATCCTATGGTATCTTTCTTACCTGGCAATCTAGGTATGGAAGATCAAACTGTTTCTTGTTTAGTGATAGTTTAGCTTTTGACTAAGAAACTCATGCTGTTAGGTTTTATCCTTTCTCATTTCAAGTATCAGCTCTATATCTTCAAGGTTTTCTTGAAACATGCATCTCTGTGGTTTATAGCAAAGCACACAAACCAAAATAAGTTCAGCTTATAATGAAGTAGTGAAGTATTTTTCAACTGCTACATCAGGAGAATGAAGCAAATGGTAGTTTCAAGTTCAGCCTTCAGTTAATCACACTAAGAGATTAGGAAACATATAAATGGTACAAAGGAATTGCGAATGGATAGATAATATCAAATCTGCACTTTATGACCCTGATTCAGTGAAATAACCCACCTGAAGCCAAAGATTCCTCATCCGTTTGCTGCTTCATCCTGTTCAATAGGTCTAAACATAGTAGCTTGATCAGAAGTGATGAAAAAGATAACTGTATCATGCACTCCAAACGGTTACAATCTAACATTGGTTCATGATGTTCATCTTGCAGATCCAGACGTGGAAGTAGTAGCTTTGTCACCTAAGACACTCGTGGCAACAAACAGATATATATGTGAAGTCTGCCATAAGGGATTCCAGAGAGACCAGAACCTCCAACTCCACAGGAGGGGCCATAACCTACCATGGAAGCTCAAGCAGCGAAGCAGCACTGAAGCTAAGAAGAAGGTGTACGTTTGCCCTGAGGTCACCTGCCCGCACCATGATGCAAGCCGAGCTTTGGGCGATCTCACAGGCATAAAAAAACACTTCTCCAGGAAGCATGGGGAGAAGAAGTGGAAGTGCGACAGATGTTCAAAGAAGTATGCTGTCCAATCAGATTGGAAGGCTCACACAAAGATATGTGGCACCAAGGAGTACAGATGTGACTGTGGAACTATTTTCTCAAGGTATCTTTCTCATCAACCAACTACGTTATGCACAGTAATAAATCAGCTAGGCTTAAGGCCGATCATGCTAAGAATGCAATAGACATAGTTTTATCAAACCATTTGTCTGAGTGTGCGATTGAGTGATTCTGCATGAAAAAAGCTCATGACTATGACCTTATGGATATTTCTTTGTTACATAGCCTAAAATGTTTTCGAGGTGTTTATTTTTTGGTACCACATTCTTTGATTTTTTTTTCTACTCCCCTGAAGCTACACACTTTAAAATCTGTGGACTTCTTCATTAAATACTCTTTCTTCATGTTATCCCTGTGATTCTTTTTTTACTCATGCTATATCACAATTCACAAATATTGGTTCCTACCGTAGGTCCATGAGCTTCTGGTTGACTACAACACATACAAATGTGTGTAAAACATTTAAAGCAGACTTATTTAAATGTTTAATATAACTGGCTTACGTGCGTTCAAAGAGAAAAGACTCCAAAAGGTTCCAAGGGAACTGAAAAATTCCCTACATGAACTGGAAGGTTATTTACTTATTAGAACAAACGCAAGCTTCTTAGAGATTGAAGTGCATCTTCAGCCAGTAGCAACTGAAAGTCCCATGATTTCTCTTCGTACCCTCCTGTTCTATAGCTTATTCCTGTGTTGCTTACAAGGCAAATCTGAATTTTTAGAAATAAATTAGCTTAGCACATTCCCATAACCAGCAAATGAAGCAATGCAATGCAGGATTGAATTTTGACATCTGTGTCTGGCCCTGATGGAAATTATCGTATTAGGACTAACCGTGACACAAAGTGTAGCCGCCCCAAATATCAACTTTTGGAAATTTGCATTTAACTCTAATTTATGTAAATGCAGAAAGGACAGCTTCATCACACATCGAGCCTTCTGTGATGCATTGGCTGAAGACAACTCCAGGGTTAACCACAGTCTTGCTACAATGGTGGGAAGTCTGCATGGTCAGCAGGACATCTTTTCACACGGGGTACCTAGTTTGAGCTCGTCACCGACTGATATGGTTGCAAACATGTCTAATAACGACCATAACCCAGACAGCCGTCTGAGATCTCTATCCCCTTATGCTCTCATTACAAGGAACACTGCCTTGTTCTCCAACCAGATATCACCAAAGGATTCAGGCTTTCCACTTGATGGAAGTGAATCAGGCTATCCTTACATGTCCATGAACTCTCCATATATGTCCGCAACAGCCCTGCTACAGAAAGCTGCAGCGATGGGAGCAAAGACTAGCCAGGATCCTATTTCACCACTACTTCTGAAAGGTTTCCCAAATAATTTGGCTACTGCTAGAGATCACATGGATATATCTTCTGGAAGCCAAGGAGATTCCATAGGGAATTCAGCAGCTAATAGTGTATGCATGAAGACTGCTGAAGATGAGAGCTCTTACATGAACGGTCACAACAATGTTCTGATCAGCTCAACATGGGCTAGCGCTATGATAACACCTACTACTGTGCCTTTAATTGGACTGATGAACCAGCCATTTTCCATGAGACAACAAAAGGAGAGCCCTAGCACTTTCCCTGAAATTCAGACGCACCACAACAGACAGGAAAACATTTCAGGGGTAGGAGATGCGGGCCTAACCCAAGATTTTCTAGGCTTAGGAGGCAGTGGGAATTTGGATATGAGTTCTGAGACCTACAATACGGATGTGACAGCAGTAAGCTATTCCGATGAGCAGCAGAAAACTCAGGAACATATCTACTCTACCATCAGTCATCTCTTGACTCCACAGCATTGGAGAAACCCATCTGGGATTCCTGATGCTGTAATTCAGACAGTTTACTTACTCTTGTGGTTCAGCTTCATCTATGTTTCCGCAGGAGCAGAGTTAGCCATTAAGAGGGTGTAACGTGTATCAGACAGTACAAATACAAACCTTGTTCTGTTAGATGAAATAGGTTAAGAGACCATTTGATAGGGAAATTCAGGAAGTAGCTCAGTAATCTTATCCGCATCAGATGTCCAGCAGGCTTTAAGGAAATATTGTATTTTAATTGAAGAGAGATATTAATAAATACTTTGTAAACTGTGGGCAGGGAAGCAGGACCGGTGGATGTAGATTGTGGAGAATCTATTCAGCTTAAGAACAATTGCGGTAAAACGGTTAAATTTTTGCAGCTCCAGTGGAAGGAAATAAGGACCACAGAAAACAGTGTTTTCCCCTCCTTTCTCTCTTCCAAAGTAAACTATAGAGCATTCCTTAATCTATGAGGCTTTAGGTGTATGATGTGCCGCACTTTGCTTGCTCCTATAATTTTCATGTTATCTTTAATCCAGAAGTCATGCTGGCAAATTCTTTTTTGCCCAGTAGCAAGTTTCAATTGTTATTCCTTCCTCGATTTTGTCTTTTCACTTTTATTATGTATCTATGTAACTTCTCCTTTTCCTTCTAAAGGCAAAAGTGGGAAGAATAACAATGAGATATCTATATTCACCTCTGTGTAACTTTGATGTAGTCTATGTAACTTGTCCTTTCCCTTCCAAAGATTTTGCTTTGCATATTTCTCTGAAACAGAAGTGGAAGTCAATTGTGTCGTGGAGTCTACACTTTCAGTCGATATTGTGACAGGCAAAAGAGAAGAGCTAATGGTGAGGATCAAGGCATGCTCTATGCAAAGGCGAGCCGCGTAAGAATACATCAAAACTACAAGTCTACAACGAAATATGCTGATTCCTGGCGCTGAAGCTGATACAAGCGAATAGGATTTGAGGCTTCTTGGCACCATATGCTTCCAGTCGCTATCACGATTCACGAATATGCTATTACTTTACCATGGTTTTTTTTCTTGCGAGATATTACTTTACCATGGTTTGTAGCATTACAACATTAATTGAGGGAATTATCATTTGAGGTCTCAAAAATATGTTAAAAAAAGAAGGATGCACCAAACGTATAGCAAATAATCAAGTAATCTGAGATATGATTTTTACCTTCACAAGGTCCCCAACACTTGAGTTCTACTTCTCCCTGGACTCGATAAAACACACCTACATCAAGGACCAGATGTTTCACTGAAGGAATCTGTGATGGGAAGGCGGTGGATCGAATCGAGATCCTCCGAGGCGAGAGGCCGGGAAGGTCTTCAACGCCGCCGGGGGTGGGCGGCAGGACCGGGTGGATTGCCTCCGCCGTTGCCGCCATCGAGGGTTTCAACTTCAACGAGAGAAGAGGACACGACTTGTGGGCCTGTTGGGCTTTCAGCATTCGGGCTTCGGAAAACCGTGTTAGGCCCGGGCTTGGACATCCTCGGACGGGCTTTAAGCATCCGGACATATTCTTTGAAGCCCATCATGTATTAGTAACTACTCTACTCCACTAATGTAGTAGTAACTGTCATGGACATACAATGGGCATACCAAATAAACACTAAAGCTAAGAAAAAATCAATGATAAATAACTATATATACCACTATTAAATGATATGTTATTACTTCTCTTGATCCAAAATGTAAACAGTTTTAGAATATCAGACACTCAAACATTTTTAAGTTTGATCATCAATATTGAATAAATTGCTAACATCAACAACAACAAATTGATTATCTAGCATGAAATATACTTTTATAGTATATAATTATTTTTATTTAAAGTGATATATTTTTAAAGAAACTGATGGCCAGGGTGTCATTTTAGAGAATGTGTTAAAATCTAAAACTACTTACATTTTGAATTAGATAGAGTACTATTTAACCTCTTCCAAAGCATTAAAATAGAGGTGGAGAGTTGAAATATTGTAATTAACTACACTTTTTATTTTCTCAATGGATGTTTATTTTAAAATGGATTCTTCAAGGTTGAGGATGATAATAGTGAAACGAATGGAGTAGTTTAATTTGATATACGTCGGTCCTTGTTAGTGCTGTTCTTGTATAAACGAAATGGTAATATATGCGGTTTCTAAGAAAAACTACGGTATATGCAAATTAGGTATAATTTGATTTCATTACGCTCGAATCGGATGTCTTCAAACTGTCATTCGATCTCATGCTGTCTTCAACCCGCGGCTGAGTCCTCCATACCATTCGTCTTCAACCCGCGCCGAAGCTCTTCTCCCTCCCAGCCTGAGTCACTGCAGATCGCAGCCTCCTGAGTAGTACGAATTCTGTTATATGCCCACCGACCTTACGTCTCACCTCCGACCCCCATCAAACCACTGGCTTGCCTGCTCTTCCTGTCATGTTGTCTTCTGCCACCCGCGGTCAGCGGTACTACAACATCCTCGCCGTACTGTCCTCAAGAACTGCCACCACAGTCCCTTGTTGGTCACCCCTCTATGCCTAGGAGACCCTAGTGACCCCTCCTCCCCTTCCCGAGCCCCCAAATTCTGATCCTAACCTAGACCTTGCCGCTGAAGTCTTTGGCTCCGGTGCTCCTCTGCATTCGTGCTCCACTAGGCTGTCCCTTCCATGTCGAATGTCACAACAATGATAGTAGTAGCGCGGAAGGTAGAAGACTATCTTGAGTTGTTTGATACGCCCGATCAAAAGTCATGGGACACGTCCAGAGCTAGCTCTCTAGTGAATGATTCCCCATTTCATTATAACGAACATGATGATTCAAGCGAAGCACATCTACTAGATTCTAAATTTAATACATGGACACTTAAATCCTAGAGTCACTTCTAATGGGTCGCTGACCTCAGCAATCCTTTGGCAGGTGACACAGGCTTGAGCTAGCGGCGCAACGTTAAATGCTGACATTTGCCGGTTTGCCGTGAAGTTCTTTCTACAAAATTATGTCTTTGCTTAAGCAAGAGCCCAGAGCAGTTACGACTCCACTAATAAGAAAAAGGTGTTGTTAAGATTGGGTAATAGCTATGGGCATTAGTACACAAATAACCATTCCAAACGGTTGAAATGTTGCATCTCAAATGGTTTTATGAACCGTCACCAATTGTCTGTTGCGGATGAGGGGGTCATATCCCAAACGGTTCTGTGACCGTTTGGGAAGAGAGGCACATCCCAAACGGTTAATATAGAAGAGCTGTGTGAGATGTCTTCGCCATCCCAAACGGTTAATAAAGCAGAAGCGTGCGGGATGTCATCCACATCCCAAACGGTTAATATAGAAGAACCGTTTGGGATGACTACAACATCCGAAACGGTTAATATATGGAAACCCTTTGGGATGTCTACCACATCCGAAACGGTTAATAAAGCAGAAGCGTGTGGGATGTCATCCACATCCCAAACGGTTAAACGGTTAATATAGAAGAATCGTTTGGAATGACTACAACATCCGGAACGGTTAATATATGGAAACCGTTTGGGATGACTACCACATTCGAAACGGTTAATACAGAATAACCATTTCGAATGTGTAGTCGTCCCAAACGGATTCCCTAAATTAACTGTTTCGGATGTGAATTTACAGCAGGAAGAAATAATTTGTTTTTTGGCCAGCAACCTACATATGCATCAGAATTTGAGCAGAATTCATATATATGATAACATTTCATCAGAATATCCAGCACATAGCAGAACTGCACATTTTATTCACATAACCATCCATCCAAACATTAATCCATTACAAAAATGCATCCACACTTGAATCAATTGTGAAATCCATTACAAGTACCAAAATACATTATAAAATCTATTACAAAGTATGAATTAACATTAGATAAGGACTGTGGAACTGTCCTTTTGGAGATAAGACTTTCACTTGAAAGAAGAAGATGAATTGCCCTCGAATCTCTGCGAGGTCGAGCTCCTTCATCGACTTTAATCCCATTGAAGAAAAAAGCTGCAGCTATTAAGTTAAATGTCGTGGCTACAGCTAAAATGGCAAGGAATACTAATAACTTAAGAGAAATTAACCTGCATTATCACTTTAACGTCTTTGATCTTCTTCGAAACAAGGATGAGTTTCATCATGAAGTGGCAAACATAATAGGCACAAAGGTTGGTTCCTGCGGGTTGCTGGGCAACCTGGAAAAATTAAATCTTAGACATATTAGTAATGGATAGAATTTTTTGGGAACTTAGATGATATCGGACAGTTATATACTTAATCAGGGAATACCTTAATTTCAAAATCATGACGCCAAGTCTGGGCATCTCCTAGTGTTGATCTCCCTCCACGAGCAACGGCGTCGAGTGCCCTAGGTGATTACAAAATTTAAGCAAATAGCAGAAGGAAGAAAGAATAGAACTAATTACGGATGAAACGAAATGTGGTCTACCACCTGTTGATGAATCCGCGCATTGGCGAGTAGTCATGAGGCTTATAGGGATCAAGGTATACTACCCTTTTATTTTTCGGCATGAAGACAATCAAGATCCAATGAAGCTGCCAAAGTTTTTCTCCACAGTCACAACTCATGCAGCCCATGTTGTATAAAGTATAAATATGTGAAGTATAGTGTATAACTTACAACTCATTGTATGGAAGCATTATGAAGTGTTTGTCATGATGAGTCATCAATGCGTTGTACTAGGTAATTGTGGATGAGCTCAGGGTTATTGGTGATGCTTTGTGCAGAGATCAACTATGGGTCGATGAAACCCACCGGTTCTTTCCTTACTTTGCATTCATCGATCATGTGCCTAAGTATTGAAAGTAAGAGTTAATATGTATGCATTTAGCGGCAAAATTCTTAAATGGACACAATGATCGTGAAATACTTACAATGTAAAGCATCTCATAAGGGAGGCGTCGATTTCTCGAAGGTTGAATAGGAGGAACAAGTCCTCAAAGCCTACCGTGCAATCACTCGCTTCGTGGAGGAAATGCTTTGGCTTGAAATACACAGGTATACTAGCTTGTCTTACTGCGCTCTCCCTGTTGGAGACGTCCATGTAGTACGCATGAAATTTCTGGCAAATCAAACCTGCACGCGCGGGTTCTTGTTGTCCTAGCAATGGTTGGCCACGCACGTATTTCGGGGCTATGTCCATGTGAGGGAACATTTTGTTGAACTCCTCATCGGTTAGCATGTTCGGATCCTTGGTAAGTGATTTTGCTTTGCCCTTTCCTTTGCCCTTCGTCGAGGCCTTTGCGCTGGTCTTTTGGCTGTAACCCTCACCGGGGGAGGGGGGCGGTGCCGGTAGATCAAACTCACGAGCAAACTAGGAAGGTAGCACTGGTGATGCCGATAGCTGCAGTAGCTCTTTGATGTTGGCATGTGGCTCGACATGCACAAAAGAGGGTTCATCAGGCTTCGGTGGCGGTGCTGATAGCTGCAGTTGATCTTGGATATTGGCAGGCGGCTCGACATGCATATTAGAGGGTTCATCAGGCCTTGCTAGGGGTGCTGATAGGTGCAGCTGATCTTGGATATTGGCAGGTGGCTCGACATGCAGCCTCGGTGACGCTGATACTGCGTCCTCCAAGACTATGTCCTTCTTGGGCCACTGGATGAATGACCCAATTGCGTCTCCCAAAGTCTGCATATCGTCGTCCGCGTGTGCATGAAATAGCGGGACTCGCATGAATTTGGGGTCAACACTGTTGACTGTGCACCTAGCAAAACCTACCGCCATCGCCACACCGTGTAATGTACCCCCTTGAGCGGGCGGATACACCAACCCGGAAGTAGCCTCCAAGGGAAAACCCAATTGGGCTATATTCTTCGGCTCGCTGATGCCATCGACTGCATACGTTGTGTTGGTATCATCGAGACATTCAGGTCCGCCTGATGCGCAGCTACTTTGACGGGCACCGGGGCTGGGGTGTCCAAGACCTTCTTGTTGTGATCTGAATCTTTTCTCCATGGCTTCTCTCTCTTTTGTCAACCTAGCCTCAAGCATCTGTTCAAACTCAGGCATAAGTATTTGACGGAGCTCAGATTTCATCCGTTCATTTTTGCAATCCACTTTGGCTCTTTTCCATTCTTGTCTCGACTGTTCATCGAGTGGGAATGCCTTGCTATGTCTGACTAGGAGCCCTTGACCACGAGTATGGCCCGGGTCCTCCTTCATTCCTAAACTAGCTGTGAGAATGTCGTCAGCCCTAACGGACTGGAAAGAGCCTTGGGAAGCTTAAACACTCAGCTCCTTCTGTAGAGGGCAACAGATGGTACATAAGTGATCATTATGTTATTAATTTACAGACTAATAACTTGGATGACCAGGTCATCTAACGTTATCGATCGTACCAGGTGTTGGTAAACTTCTTGGTCGGTAGGGTTTTGGAAGGTTGTTTGATCCGAAGAGCTGGTAGTAGACCTCCCTCTACACCAGTATCGAGCGCGCTCCATCTCGACATCAGCAAATGGTGGGTTGGTGCCCCAAAGGCGTGCTTCTTCATCCTCCTTCTCCCATTGTCTCTTTTTGCCATAGTATCCTTTCGTGCCCATTCTATGCAGATGTTTGTTCTTTGCCACTAAAGCTTTGTGTTCTTCACTTTTGCGATGAAATTCAGATGTCGTCTTCATCTCCACAAATTTATCTCGGTCTTTAGGTGTAATCATCGAGTAAGGGCCAAAGGGCTCCTTTTGTTCCTGGACATGTTTCTTGTTCAACACATGTTTTCAATTCTTCCACGAACCACAAGCTTTCAGCTCCGCGGCTCGTCGCACATCCTTGACCCATCTTTCGGGCACCATGAAAGATTCCATTATCTCGTCCACTAATACTTTGCGTTCGTCCTTGGTTACTGCTTGCAATCACTTAACAGGATGCTGACCCGACCCCTCGCGACCACCCCGCATATGGTCCTAAACTTTTTCATAGTTTTTTTCGGTTCTATAGGAGCCCTAGATTCCTCATAGATGGCCTGCACTTCGAAGCATCCCTTCGGCTTCATTGGGGGTTTTCTAGGATGGCGCATTGATTTTGTCGAGGAGTCAGACGGTGCTCTCGGCGACGTCCGTTCAACAGAACCTCTAGCCGATGTCTGCTCATCGGACCTCCTCGGAGAGACATTATCGGACGACATCTAGTGAATCAGGTTATGTTAAAAGAGCACTGTACCAAGATATCCATAAGCACATATTCTAATACTGCTAGAACCGAACAATTAGGAGTCCACATGTTGAAATGGTGTAAGAAAAATAAATGCTCTTTGAAATACCAACTTAATAAAATAGAACATGGCTATAGTGCAGAATGTGCTCCGACTAGAGCTCCAAATCAAACTAACAACAATTCTAGTTTGGGTTATACTGAAAACTACTATGCAGTTCAGGAAACCTAAGTAACCATATTAACACTGTTCTGATTCCAATGAGTCATATAATACCTAATAACCGAACATGCAATGACTTGACAAGCTAACTGCTCCATTGACACCTGGCACTTAAGCAATTGGGAAACAGTACTCGCTCGTTCGATTAGTCTACAAACTAGCCATACCAATAAATCTATATATCATAATTCACGCTGAACCATTATGATAGTACGATTAACAGGTCAAGTTGATCGATTCTATTAACTTAATTCACGCTGAACCATTATGATAGTAGGATTTTGAGTTAATTTTAAAAAGAAACTGGGCTGTCGATGAACCATTTAAATGATCAGAAATCAAATAACATAACAAATTTGATTAACTTCTCTCAGTACACATATATTTTCTTGATGATACAGAAAGCATACAAGTTTCATGGTTGAATCAAGCACAACCGAGATTAACTATTCCAACAGTACCACCGGCAGATTTTTTCCTTGCTATAGTAGTAGAGCTGTTCATGAGCCCATATTGACCAGCTTACCGGGACAGTGGGCGATGGCGTGGAGGGCGACCGACCAGCGAGGAGGGCATTGATGTGGGCGCTCGGGCGGGGGAGACGATCCTCGGCAAGGGAGACGATGATGACGGCGCTCGGTCCTCGGGGCGGGTGATCGATGATGGCGAGGGTGCTCGATCCTCGGGGCGGGCGATGGGAAGGAGCTCCAAGGGGGCCGGCGGCTTGAGCCCGGGGTAGATGTTGAAGACGTCGACATTGGGGGCGGGAGGCGGCAGCGGGGTGCGTCGGGCTCGGAGGGCGGCGGTGGTTGGGGTGGCGACGAGGGCAATGCCACCGATTAGGGCTCGGGCTCGGGAGGCAGTGGCGGGGTGCGTCGGGCTCGGGAGGCGGTGGCGGGGTGCGTCGGGCTCGGGAGGCAGGGCCGGCGTCGGTCCGGGTCGGGAGGCAGCCGTGGCGCTAGGGCTCTAGACGGGAATAAGATCATTGAGAATATGAGAGAGGGCCGCGCGCTGCAGAATTTTAAGGGACACACATCCCAAACGGTTATGACCTATTAGCCGTTTGGGATATATATCATCCCAAACGGTTTTGGTGTCTTAACCGTTTGGGATATGGCACACATCCCAAACGGTTTTGGTGTCTTAACCGTTTGGGATATGTCCCGCATCCGAAATGGTTTTAGTGTCTTAACCGTTTGGGATATGTCCCGCATCCGAAACGGTTTTGGTGTCTTAACCATTTGGGATATGGTGACCCCCCACATCATATAGCCGTGTTCTCTTTGTTAACGTTTCATCTCCCCCGAACCCCCTCGATCGTCTTCTTCGCCCCCTCGTCTCCTTCACCCCGAGTGCACGCACCACCCCTGAGCCCTATATAGCCCATCGTCGCCGGCCTCCTCTCCTCCTCCACCGTCGTCACTGGCCTCCGATCTGCTCCGCCTCCGTACCGTCGCCGCTGGCCTCTCCTCTTCCTCCACCAAGTATAGTACGTACGTCACACGACGTCTCGTTCCCGCACGCCTCCACTAGATCGATCTCCTTTCCTGCCCGATCGATCTCTCCCTCGCCACGGAGGTAATAAGCTGCCCTTGCCCTCACCCTCTCCCTAGATCGATCTTCTATATATGCTGAATGTATATATGTACATATTATAAGTTGCCCTCGCCCTCTCCCTATATCTTCCATGTATGTGATCAATATATGATCTTGCCTTAATTAAGATCTTTAGGGTTTATTTATGTTGTATGAGAAGTGTATCATTGCAGTAACTAAAATTCATGCTTTTGATCTATTGAAGCTAGTTTCAAAAGAATTATTTTATTGTACTAGTCTCTCATATAATTTATACAATATCATTGCATATATATATTTTAGATGGACAAGTCATTTGATCAATCGAAGAAACGTAAGATGGACTCCGAAGCTACAGGCGGCTCTTCTTCAGCCAAGAAGGTTAACATTTTTTGAACCAAATAGTATTGTGTGATGAGTAATGCTTTGTTTTTCCAAAACTGAATTAATATGGTGAATGTAAAGTTAATTCAATTCTAATCTGGTTTTTCATTGGAATATTGTAGAGTTTTGCTGACGATGCAGAAAAGCAAATAGGGATGATTTTTAAAATCTCTCAAGTTACCTGCAATGCTCTGAAAGTACAATTTGGAGCTACTAACAATGTTGTGCATGCTAACGTTGTGGATAGAAATTTCACGCCATCTTTCATTGTTGCCTCAACGCTTGAGGACTTTCTTGGCCATTCAAAATTCAAGGTTGTTGACCACTACATCCATGGTGTTGTTCTAGTTGCATTTGAAGAAGACGAAGATGTTGATAAGGTCACTGTGCAAAACTTCAGATGGGGTGGTAGCTTGATCAGATTCACCAAGATTGATGCTCTGGCTCAAGCAAGTCCAGATGTTGGTCATGAATTCAAGGTGTTCAGCTTTCCACTTGACGATGAAGAGTAGTTGTTTTTATCTTCTTATATTATGGGTTGGCACTTTTGGTTGTGAACAACTTTAATTTCGTTGTTTCTTAAGAACTATGTGCTTAATTTTTTGGTGGTTCATATATATATAATATTATCTGTCATATGATATGAATGTGATATGATCTGCATGTGAGGTTTATGTGAATGTGATATGATCGATCTGTGAACTTATGTGAATGTGTTATGATCTGTGAAATGATGTTCGTGTTAAATAACATCACAGACGCTTCAATATGAAAACTGTCTGAGATACTCTATTATTTCAGTCGGTTCGGCTGGAAAAACCGACTGAGATATGCTATTATCTTAGTCGGTTTTTAGTTGGGAACCGACTGGGATAGTATAATATCTCAGTCGGTTTTCAGAATGAACCAGCTGAGAAGTTGTTATCTCAGTCGGTTTTATAACCGGCTGAGCTAATTCATATTATCTCTGCCCTTTCTCTTCAGCCGGATGGGAAACTGGCTGAGAAAGCCATTTTTGGCTGGCTGTAATTGTTTTCTATAGTAGTATGGCACACATCCCAAACGGTTTTTGTGTCTTAACTGTTTTGGATATGTCTTGCATCCGAAATGGTTTTGACGTCTTAACCGTGTGGGATATGTCCCATATCCCAACGGTTTTGGTGTCTTAACCGTTTGGGATGTGGTACACATCCCAAATGGTGTTGATGTCTTAACCGTGTGGGATGTGTACTCGTCCCAAACTGTTTTTCTGTATTAACCATTTGGGATCTGAATGTCCAGCAGGATTAAATTTTTTTGAGGCCAGCAGCCTGCATATGCATTAGAATTTCACAAGAATTCGTACATACCATAACATTTCATCAGAATATCCAGCACATAGCAACTGAGTTCATTCATTTCCACAAATATATACTGCATTGAATCATTTCCACAAATATGTACTGCATTGATTCATTTCCACAAATATATACCTAACTCCACAAATTACATATATAGCATTCGTTGATTAATCACTCATTCCACTAGCTTATTTCCATTGAACACTAGCCCTTCCGAGTGATCTTCATGTACATAGCATGTTTCTTCAAGTTGTTCTTCCTCGACCCTTATGCGGTCTCCAATAGGTGGCAAGTCATCGAATTGGTTGTATTCATCCTCGTCAATCACATTCTCAACTTCGACGATCCTCCTTTTCCCACATAGAACTACATGCTGCTTCTTATGTGCGAGGTCTTTTACGTAGAAGACTTGGGTAACTTGGGTGGCAAGTACGAAGGGTTCGCTTTTGTATGCGGCTCGGTTGAGGTTGACGTACGTGACGCCGTACTTATCAACCTTCACATGTTTCAGACTGACCCATTGACACCGGAACAAAGGAATCTTGAAAAACACATAATCAAGCTCCCAAATCTCCTTGATCATCCCGTAATAGAATTCTTTGTTCCCAGATGTATCTCAGGCTTCTATGCAGACAGAGCTGTTTTGGTATATGCTCTTTGCATCTTGGGCCTTTGTGTAGAATGCGTACCCATTTATATCATATCCTTGCCAAGTTTGAACTGTAAATGTAGGCTCTTTTGCTAACCAGGTCAGCGTGTCGGTTGAGGAGCCCCCGACGATTCGCTTCTTAATCCATTGGTTGAATATCTTGTTGTGCTCTTTCATCCTCCAAGCATCTGTCGCTTTCAGATACTCCTCCCTTAGCTTTGCCACATGTTCTACGATATAAGGGGACACTAAGGTCATGTGTTGCAAGATGGTGAAATGGGCTATAGCATGTGCTTCCGCATCAGGGGTGATTGCTTTCCTTCCTATGGTCCCAATTCTGTCGTCTCACCTCATGGTGAGACCGAGGCACACCAATTGGCTGTGCTTCAGCCATGTAGTTGATGCAGAACTTGACAACCTCCTCTGAAGTATAACCTTCAACGATACTGCCCTCTGACCGATTTTGGTTCCGAACATAGTGCTTTAGAATTCCCATGAAACGCTCGAACGGATAGATGCTTCGTAGAAACACCGGGCCACACATCTATATCTCGTGCACGAGGTGAGTAATGAGATGGACCATGATATCGAAGAATGATGGCGAGAAATACATCTCAAGTTGACAAAGAGTCTTGAACACCTCGTCTTGCAGATCACCTAGTGAAAGGGGATCTATGACCTTCCGAGATATTGTGTTAAAGAAACGACACAACCTCATTAGTGCTTCTCGGACATCAATAGGCAAAATATTTCTTATAGCCACTGGGAGCATCTGTGTCATCATCATATGACAATCATGAGACTTCATGCCAATTAACTTCAAGTCTACCATAGAAGCAAGATTCTTTATGTTCACCGAGTAACCGGACAGAACTTTAACGGTACCCAAGAAGTCGCACAGCTCAATTCTCTCGTCCTTCGATAAAGTGTAGCAAGCAGGGGGGAGGTACATCCGGCCTTTATCGGTCTTTACTGGTGCTAACTCAGGTCTGATGCCCATATGGACCAAGTCTATTCGTGCCTTAACGCCATCCTTTGTTTTGTCACGGATATTCAGTAACATACCAAGCACGCTGTCACATACGTTCTTCTCTACGTGCATGACATTTATGCAGTGACACACTTCTTGATCCTTCCAATAAGGTAGCTCCCAAAATATTGATCTCTTCTTCGAGATGCTCTTCTCACCAGGCCGCTTTTTCGATTTAGGCCCCTTGCCAAGCAACTTCGATGTCCTTCACCATATCATGGACCTCTGCCCCAGTAAAAGGTCTTGGTTTTGCACTGTGTTCTGTCTTCTCGTCGAATTGATTCTTCATGCTACGGTATGGGTGATTTCTTCTCAAGAATCTTCGGTGACGCATGTATACGGTTTTACATGAGTGCTTCAGCCAACGCTCGTGGTATCTTCCAAGCATGTCACGCACGCTTTGGCTCCCTTTGTAGTCTGCCTTGAGCGGTTACCATATGCAGGACAATCGTGGATGGTGAAGAACAACAACCCAGTAGATCGAAGTACTCTTTTCTGTACGCATCCCATACCTTTACCCCTTGTCGTTCTAGAGAGTTTGTAGTTCTTCCATCAGTTGTCTGAAGTAAACTTCGATGTCGTTTCCAGGTTGCTTTGGCCCTTGGATAAGTATCACCATCATGATGTACTTCCGCTTCATACACAACCAAGGAGGAAGGTTGTACATGCATAGAAGAACGGGCCAAGTGCTGTGTCTACTGCTCATACTGCCGAACGGATTCATTCCATCGGTACTCATTCCAAACCTTACATTCCTCAGGTCCGCACCAAAGGATAGGTACTTCCTATCGATGTTTCTCCATTGGGCCGCATCTGTGGGGTGTCTCATCATTCCATAGCTCTTACGACCCTCGGCATGCCAACGCATCAACTTTGCCTCCTTCGGGTTCACAAACAACCTCTTCAAACAAGGAATTACAGGTACATACCATGCAACCTTGTAAGGAATTCCTTTCGTCACCTCAGCACATTCCTCGTCCTTGTCCAGACCACCCTTACACTTGTATCGAGGTGCTTTGCAGACCGGACATGAAAGCAAGTCCGCATACTCTTTGCGGTACAGGATACAGTCATTCTGACAAGCATGTATTCTTTCAACCTCCATTCCCAAGGGACAAATAACCTTCTTGCATTTGTACATTGTTTTGGGCAACTCATTACCCTCTGGTAGCATGTCCACGAACAAACCTAACATTGCCGTGAAGCTCTTGTCAGACCATCCGCTACTTGCCTTCAATTTCAGAAGTTCAAGTACAAATGACAACCTGGTGTATTTTGCCTTGCAGCCCGAATACAAAGGTTTCTGAAAGTCCTCTAACATGCCAATGAATTGCTTATACCCTCCATCATTATGGTTTCCCTCTACATCATGCAGCATGTGATCCAGATCAGGCATAGTATCCGCATTATCCGACATCACATCATCGGAAGCACAATCATCACCATCTGGCTAATCATCATTGACTGTGTTTGGCATATCGTTCAATTCGGTGTCATCGATGTTATTATTATCTTCATGTATGATCGCCTCTTCACCATGCTTGCTCCAACATATATATCCTTCCTTAAAACCCCTTCGAATCAAGTGTGCTTCAATTTGCTTAGGATTCTGCCACTGCCTAGTATTATCGCAATCAACGCATGGACAAAAAAATCCGCTCTTCCCCCTTATTGTGCATATCCACCACGGCGGCTTTTAAGAAACCAACGATGCCTTGGATGTACGCTTGGCTAACACGGCTCTCGTTGAGCATCCACCCTCGATTCATCTACGTACGTTCACATATGAAGAATTAATTAGTCTCTCATTCTACATAATTAAGTACCACGATGCTAGCTCTATAACTTAATTTTGAATATAGTCATGTATGCATACAAATGTATATACTTCCTCCGTCCAGAAATATATACCACTTGTAGTTTTTCGTAGGATCCAATGCAAAACTTTGACTATAATTTTCAATCGTAATATGATATCAGAAATAGTAAATAAATATGTAATACCAGACTTTTGCAAGAGAAATACAATGAAATGATTTTCACATACTCAATCTATAAATTCTCACATACTTGTGATTAAAGTTTTAAATATATTTCCGAATGGTGGTAGTATATAAGAGAACAAACATCATCTCCGATTTTGGATGTAACGACTTCATAGAAAATGTACAAATCTGACAAGAAAAGGTCCAATTTTGAGAGAAATTAAAACTTGATTTGTTCCAAACAATACAAGATATATAACAATAGAAATGCAATTACTAACCTTAAAAACCAACAACAAATAGGTCTTCTAAAAGTATGCAACAACTAAAATGGGAATGTCCGGTTGCATTAAATTCGCCACCCAAATCACCGGCAAATCGTCCGCCAACCGGACAGCCAACACTTATGTCGGGCTTCCAAATCTGTCTGGTTGGCCGAGATATTTATTGGGCTAATCATCCCAAATTGTTCAAAAAATAGAGCCGTCACGGATAAGTAAGTCATCCCAAACAGCTCTGTTTCACGAACTGTTTGGGTTTACATCGCAGACGGTTACACTTTTTAACCATCGCGGGTAAGGCAATCATCCCAAACGGCTCAGTTTCATGAACCGTTTGGGATTACATCGCAGGCGGTTCAAATTTTTAACTGTCGTGGATGTAATATCATCCCAAACAGTCCATTTTCGGCTGACTTATCCCAAACGGCTAGAAAATTAGAACCGTTTGGGATGTGCGGCAAACGTGACGGCTATGGTTAACCGTTTGGGATGAGCCGTTGTTTATGTGCCATTCTATACTAGTGGGGCATAGCACCTCACCACTAAGCGGATCTGGACGTGCCTAACCTAGCTAGAATCCAGTTTCTGATGACATTATTTCCAACAAATTCGAGCTTTGCATTGCAGAAACTACGATAAGATCCAATCCGATTGCATTGTTCATGTGTTTACTACCTACGCATTCTGCATAACTAAAATGATGAATAGTCCAGTGGTTCACAATTGCATATTTTCTGTGTCTCCACAAAGAAAAAACATAATGCAGTTTTGATCATTTGCTCCAAAGTTAGATAGCCTTTGCATATTTTTCCTAAGTTGGATAGCTTTTAATTATTTACCCTAAAGTTAGATCACTAATTAATTATTTGACTTTGCGGCGGGTCTTCTCATGGGAATTGCTAGGGCTTCTGGATGGCTTTAGGCTTCTAACTTGATCTCCAATCTAAAGGACTTGTTAGACCTGTCCTCCCCTATAGGATTGCTGATCCTTTTATAGGGGGCTCCCCGAGTCGTACTGGACACGGACTTATGCCCGAGTAGGACTCTGGCTTCCTTAAATGTTGGGATTGACTTCCTAGTTTAAGGGGTGTCCTTCCTCCTTACAGGGGGTTGCCTTATCTCCTGGGGATCCTTACCGGATATGTATTCTTATTCCCATAATCCAGGGAATCGTATATGGATACTTCCTCGTATACGGGATACTATACTATACATCGTCACCTCCAAATTCTCCTCTCCCTAAATCCCCTCCCTTGCGCGTGTCATCAGGGTTGTAGCACTGAAGCCGTTGCCGCTATTAGTTCCACTCGCCTCTAGGTTCGCTATTTTCTCCCCACCTCCCATCCGTCCCCACTTCTTCCCTCCCTTGCTAGAGCTGGAGTCTGGCATAGATGAATTTGGCCGAATGAAGGCACCTAAGAGTCCCAAATTTGTGGGTGGTAACTTCAATATAAATAGGAAAGCTGAGGGAAAAGACAGACAACCACTTGTGGATGGTTTTTTCTATTCAGTGCTATGATTGAGAATAGTAATTTACAGGAACTGAAATTGTCAAATAGACTTTGAAAGATCATCTAGGCCCTAATATGGTTTTGATGGTTAATGGCAACTTAAACTGGAATCTAATGTTTATAGTGAGTGTAAGCAGAGTTTACAAGTTCCATGAAGAAGGGCTATCCAGTGAAGGATGGTCACCAAAAAGGGTACAAGGTGGTTTCAAGGACAAAGAGATGGCTGTGCTAGGCAGCTGTGTCACAGCTGAGAAGAAGCCGGTGCTGTGCAGGGAGCTGCAAGCAAGGTGATGGTGGCTTGATGCGTCAAGGGCCGTGACTTCAGTTGGTGGCAGGTAAAGCCTAGATTTGCTAGTTTCTTTGAGTTCATAGGAATCACCCGTACTATCAAGATGGATGAAACAGTAGCAGTTGTCTAAGGGAACCTTGCTCATTGCTCAGAGTGTTGGTCAAGAGGATTGATGTTTTGAGGTCAACTGCCCTGTGTTAATAACTTTGCACAAAGTATGAAGCTGTTTTGTGTTAGTGCTCTGCAGTACTAACAGTGAAAATCCTAGAGCTTTAGGCACCTGTGTGACAGAGCTGTGTCATAGGTGGTCTTCCGCTCTATGACTCAGGTACATCTCTGTACCAGGGAGAGCTTGAAAATGCTAAGGTACCTGCACTGCGATAGGCAGTCTGATGTGTCAGAAGTCTGTCGGAGGTTCTCTCCTTATAGGTATTAGAGTTTGACGTATGCTGAGGGCATGTCATGTGCCAGGACCGGGCTGAGTAGTGCGGCTATCAGCTAAGAGTTCACCTGTGTGTGCCGCCGGTGACACAGGTGTCGGTCTGCCTGAGCCGGGTGCAGTTGGGCGTAGTGTGTAGCTGTGTCACCGGTGGCTGACACAGGTGGTTCACTTAATCCTATGTGGCAACAGGGTAACGGTCAGGTGCCTGAGGACCCTATATATAGGGGACCAGGGGAGGACTTCGTCCTCAACCTTGCTCAAACCAGTGAATCACATATGACCGTTGCAAAGCCTCCAACCACTCAACAAGAGCCAAAAGCCTAAGGGTCAGTCCGAGTGAGTTTGTGAGCTTTGAGCACGAGCAAAGGTTCCTCCAAGAGATTGTTGCTGCATCATCTGTTACTTTTGGAGTGTCTACTCCTAGACGGGTGTAGGAGTTGCTGATATCACCCAAGCTTGTGTGGGCTGAATCAGTAAGTTTGTGAAGGAGCATCGAGGTCATCCTGCTGCAAGGCAAAAGGACCTCCACAAGCAAGGAAGAGGCCTGAACGTCAGGTACTCGGAGGACAAGCACGATTCAGTGCTGACTATCTCTTCGGAGTAGTCTCTCCAACGGAGACGTACCTCTCTGAAAAGAGTAGGGAACTTCGGGATAAATCCACTTGTCTTTCTCTGAGTGCTTAGCCTATTTCTTCTAGCAGTTATATTCATTGCATGCTTATATGATCTGAGATACTCTTGTTCATCTGATTCAGATCTACTTTATACCTGCTTAATCTGCTTTGTACCTGCGAGTACTAGCTGTGTTTCAGGTGTTATATATATCATCTTTTCTACCTGTCTTAGTCACCTGTGTCACAGCCACATTACTTGCCTACCTGTGCTAGGTTATTAGATCACTTGTGTGACCCACCTGTGTGACAGCCACGTGCTACTTTACTTGTCATATTTCACCTGTGCTAGGAACTTGTCACACAGCCAATTAAATCTGAAAAATCTGCTAAGTCAATATCTAGTTAATAATATTAAAACGAAGTAATTTTAATTAGCCTCCTATTCACCCCCCCTCTAGTCGGCACCCTTGGTCCTTTCAATTGGTATCAGAGCAGGTTGCTCTTTGAATTGGTTTGACAGTCAGAGTAAAGGATGTCAGGCTATGAGGGTAAAATACCTATCTTTACTGGATCTAATTATGCTTTCTGGAAAAGGAAGATGCAGATGGATCTTACCGCTATCGATCCAGATGTGTGGGATGTTGTTCATACAGGTTATGACTTGGAGAATGCTTCAACTTTCACTGTCAACGACAAGAAGAATATCCAGAATAATGCCAGAGCTACCACTGCCATTTTCATGGGCTTGCAAGAACATGACTTTAACAGAGTCACCACAATGGAGTCTGCTAAGGAGATTTGGGATACCTTACAGCAGATATATGAGGGCAATGACACTTTGAAAAAGTCCAAGAGAGGACTGCTGGAATCAACTCTGGAGAGATTCGAGCATGAGCCTGGTGAAGATATAAATTCTCTATACTCAAGATTGACTCTCATCACCAACCAGCTGAAGGCTTTGGGCTCCAACAGAGTTGAGGATGAAGATGTGATTAAGAAGTTCTTATCTGTGCTTCCCAAGCAATACAGAACTCTTGTTCTCATGCTAAAGGAGAAAGATGAATTTGAGAAGATGAAGCCAACTGAGGTGTTAGGAAGGATCCTAACACATGAGATGGAAATCAAGCAAGAAGGGAAGCGCACCTCCTCAGCCACTGTCAAGAAGAACATTGCACTGAAGACCACTGCTTCTGCTTCTCACCCTGAGAGTGATAGAAGTGAAGAGCTGAATGATGAGATGACCAATGGAGAAGAGAGTGAGCTAATCCTTCTCACAAGGAACTTCAGAAAATTTTATAGGAAAAAGAAGCAGTTTGGGTCTACTGAGAGGTTCAGAGGAAAGAAACCATCCAGAGACAACAAATGCTTTGAGTGTGGCAAGGAAGGCCACTTTGCAGCTGATTGTCCAGCAAAGAAGAAGGACAACAGCCATTTCAAGAAGAAGAAGGACTTCAATGGCAAGAAGAAAACCTTCAACAGCAAGCACCCAGCTCATCCCAAGAACAAGGCCACTGCCAGAGCCTATGTGGGACAAGCTTGGGTATCAGATGACTCTGGCTCAGAGAAAGAGTCAGAGGACGAAGAACAGGTAGCTGGGATTGCTATCAGCTTGCCTGATGGACCTAGCTGTGACACAGCCAGGTCACACAGCTCCATGCTGAACTTCAAGGCTGTTCAAGCCTCATCCACTTCTGCTCCCTTATGCCTCATGGCTAAGGACTCTAAGGTATTAACTGAAGATGATTTTCCTGATTATGCTGAACTAATGGATATCTTAGAGAGAACAGAGAAGGGATACTACAGGGAAAGGAAGGAGAACATATCCCTTAGGGATAAACTGAGGGAGCTGAGAGAGACCTGTGATGAAGTCACAGATGACAGGGAGAATCTCAGGTTGGACCATGAGAACCTGGAAATAGCTCATGAGAAGCTTAGATCAGCATATGAGCTTCTCCTCAAGGAGCATGAAGAGTTAAAGGCAAAGCATGCCTCATGCATTGATATTTCTGATAATATTGCTGAAGCTATGCCTTTACCTGCTCCTACTGTCATAGAATCTTGTTTAAACTGTGCCAGCAAAATAAATATTCTAACATCTACAGGTGGAGTAGTAGACAACTCTAAAGAGGCCTCAACCTCTAATGTTGCTAACCTTGTGGATGCAGCTGAGCACAACAAGCTCAAGGAGGAGCTAGAAGAGCTTAAGAGGCTCATAAGAAAAGGCCTTTGCAGTGCCAACATTGGCATGCAAAACTATCAGCTTATAAGAGCTGAAATGTTAAGGAAAAATAAAGGCCGAAGAGGCTTGGGTTACTCTACCTCTACTGCTAAAGATAAACTGCCTGCTATCACTAACACTTGTCTTGCAGCAAAATTTGTGAAATAGGCAGGAACTAATGACAACAAAAGTGTTGGTCATGTGCAGAGAAAGAGAAATGAATCAATCATTTCCTCTAACCCAGGCTATGTTCTGCAGAAGAACATGAAGGGAAGAATAGTGGCCAAGTATGTAGGTCGCAGGCACTTGGCAAAATGGTTACCTGCCGTCTGGGTGCCTAAGGCTACACTTGCCGGTGTCACCGGTGGTTTACACAACTGTGTACCCGCCAGTGTCACAGGTAGATCTGACAGGTCACTAACTCATGTGTCTAAGGTTGCAGGTGATTGCCAGCCAAAGATGATCAAAGTCATATCATCTGTTACTGATGCTGCTAACCTTAAACACAAATATGCTATCTATACTTCTGCTACTTCTGCTTATGATAAAACTGCCAAGGGAACCAAACGTGTTTGGGTCCCTAAGTCTCATCACTAATCTTGCAGGAAACTATCTCCAGTGGGACTGATTGGGTTGTAGACAGTGGATGTACACAACGTATGACTGGAGGCAGGGAGGAGTTTGTAGAGATCACTAGTGAAAATCTTCCAAGTAAATATGTGATCTATGTAGACAACTCTAAAGGAAAGGTAAATGGCATCGGTAAAGTTGCCATATCTGAGAATCACTCCTTATCAAATGTAATGCTTGTTGATTAGATAGGCTATAGTCTGATGTCTGTGTCACAGCTGTGTGACATAGGCATGAAAGTTACTTTCTATCGTGATAAGGTTATAGCTTCCAAACTATCTGATGATTTTCAAGTGTTTGAAGGATGCAGGTCTGGTAAGCTATACACTGTGAATTTCAATGAACAGCCTGCAGCAACTCCATGGTGTCTAATGGCAAAGACTAGTGCCGGATGGCTGTGGCACAGGCGGCTAGGACATGCTGGGATGAAGCTTCTAAACAAGCTGAGCAAACATGACTATGTTATAGGCTTGAAGAAGGTGAAGTTTGAAAAAGACAAGCCCTGCAGTGCATGTCAAGCTGGCAAACAAGTTGGAGCTGCTCATCGATCGAAGAACATCATGAAAACTTCCACTCCCTTCAAGCTCATTCATATTGACCTCTTTGGTCCAACAACCTATGAGAGCTTAGGAGGTAACAAATATGGCTTTGTCATTGTAGATGATTTCTCTAGGTATACTTGGGTGTTCTTTTTGAAGGAGAAGACACAGGTGTACAAGAAATTCAAGCATCTCATTATCAGAGTATAAAATGAGTGGAAGGTAAATCTAGTAAAGGTCAGGAGTGACAATGGGAGTGAATTCAAGAACTCCAAGGTGGAAGCATTTCTGGACAAGCATGGAATCAAGCATGAATTCTCAGGTCCATATGCTCCACACAAAATGGAGTGGTGGAAAGGAAGAATAGAACTTTGATAGAGATGGCAAGGACTCTACTGGATGAGTACAAGACTCCACCAAGATTTTGGGCTGAAGCTGTCAATACTGCTTGTCACTCTATCAACAGGATAAATTTACATCCACTACTCAAGAAGACTCCTTATGAACTGCTCACCAACAGCAAACCTAACATATCATACTTCAGAGTATTTAGTTGTAAGTGCTACATTCTTAGGAAAGGCAAACGCCTAACTAAGTTTGAAGCTAAATCTGATGTTGATATATTCCTTGGTTATTCCACTAACTCCCATGCCTATAGAGTCTTTAACACTTCCTCTAAGATTGTTGAAGAATCTATAGATGTGGATTTTGATGAGTCTTATGGCTCTCAAGGAGAGCAAGTTGCTATTGATGTAGGAAATGAGGATATTCTAAAGAAGTCTACTGGTGAGATCAGACCTACCATCAAGGAGGAGCCTGCCTCACCAAGTGATCAAGAACCCTCTTCTTCATCAATTCTTGAAGGCACTGGAGTTCAAGATATAGAGTTCGAGTGCAACCCAGCCAATGATCAACTGGACGCAGAGGACCTGACACACCCAGCTGTGTCACAGGAAGAACTACCGGTGTCACAGGCAACTCCATCAGCTGTGACACAGGCAGTTAACCCAGATCCCCTTGTGATCAGCCGGCTGCAGAAGGATCACCTTGTGGACAACATCATCGGTGCCATTAATAGGGGAGTGACCACTCGATTTTGAATTGCTAATTTTTGTGAGCATTACTCCTTTGTCTCAAATGTTGAACCCAGGACCATAGGTGAAGCTCTAAAGGATGCTGACTGGATCAATGCTATGCATGAAGAGTTCAATCAGTTTGAAAGAAATAAAATATGGTCACTGGTGGAAAGACCTGAAGATCATAATGTGATTGGAACCAAATGGGTCTTCAGGAACAAGCAAGACACAAATGGACTGGTGGTAAGAAACAAAGCCAGACTTGTGGCTCAAGGGTTCACACAAGTAGAAGGTCTGGACTTTGGAGAAACATTTGCTCCAGTAGCAAGACTTGAAGCCATCAGAATCCTCTTAGTATATGCTGCTCATCACGACATCAAGCTTTACCAAATGGATGTCAAGTCAGCATTTCTGAATGGTAAACTTTCTGAACTTGTATATATTGAGCAGCTACCTGGTTTTGAAAATGACAAGAAACCATACCATGTCTATAAACTACACAAAGCACTCTATGGTTTAAAACAAGCACCAAGAGCATGGTATGATACATTGAAAGAATTTCTAGTCAGCAATGGATTTAAAATGGGCTTAGTTGATATAACTCTATTCACTAAAAGAAATAGAAAAGAATTATTTGTGTGCCAAATTTATGTCGATGACATAATATTTGGCAGTACTAACCGTTCTATGAGTGAAGAGTTTAGCAAGCTGATGACCATGAGATTTGAGATGTCTTTGGATGGAGAACTCAAGTACTTCCTAGGACTTCAGATCCATCAACTAAAGGAAGTGACTTTCATCTCACAAGAAAAGTTTACCAAAGACATCATCACTAAGTTTGGCATGAAGGATGCAAAAGGTATACACACTCCCATGCAAACTAATGGCCATCTGGATCTAAACACTGAAGGTAAGTCTGTTGATCAGAAAGAATTTAGATCCATGATAGGTTCCTTGCTTTACTTGTGTGCATCTAGGCCTGATATTATGCTTAGTGTTTGCATGTGTGCTAGATTCCAAGCTAACCCTAAGGATTGTCACAGAGTGGCAGTCCGCAGGATTCTGAGATATTTAATTCATACTTCAGGGTTTGGCTTGTGGTACCCTAAAGGTGCAAATTTTGAGCTAGTTGGCTATTCTGATAGTGATTATGCAGGGTGTAAGGTTGACCAAAAAGCACCTCAGGTACCTGTCAATTTCTAGGGTATTCCTTAGTGTCCTGGTCATCCAAGAAACAAAACTCAGTAGCCCTTTCCACTGCAGAAGCTGAGTATATAGCTACTGGTAGTTGTTGTGCTCAATTATTATGGATGAGGCAGATCTTGAAAGATTTCAGCATATCTTTTAATCAAGTACCCCTCTTCTGTGATAATGATAGTGCAATCAAGTTAGCCAACAACCCAGTACATCACCAAAGATCCAAACACATAGAAGTGAGGTACCACTTCCTTAGAGATCATGTAGAAAAGGGAGATATACAGCTGTGCCATGTAAGGGCTGAAAAACAATTAGCTGATATATTCACCAAGCCCTTAGATGAGACTAGGTTCTGTGCCCTGAGGAGTGAATTGAATATCATTGATGTCTCTAACCTGCAGTAAAAGGTTTTGGCTTGGTGTCCAGCTGATGTGATTTCATCTTAATCATTTGCATCATTGTACCTGTGCCACCCACCTGTCTCACAGGTGTGTGCATTGCATCATGCTAAAATCATATCTTGCGATCTGTAAAGTACACTCTTATGTGTACAAATTTTTGCCTAGATCAACTCATGTTAGTTTTAGCTTTACTTGATTGATTTTCTGGCAAGCTGACACTGAGAAGATCATTTAAGGACTCTCTAATAGTGCTAATGCTTTCTTTCTTATCTAAATCAATCCATCTTGGCGTTCACTAGATGAAATATTTGTCACCTGAGTCTCCCAGTTGTGTCTCAGGTGAATGCTATCAAATTCCATAGGCCAGGGTATTCATCTCTTCCACCTGTGTCACAGGTCCTTATGTCAGCTGTGACACAGCCACTTTATAACCCTCTGGCCTATATAAAGAGTTGCTGCGTCCACACAGAAACCGCTTCCAACTCAAAACCTTAGAACTTCCGCTGTGCGCCAAATTTACGAGTTCTCAACATTCTCGCCAATTTTACCCTCGAAATATTTTCAGCAAGTTGAAGGAAGCACTCCGTGGAACTTTAACGCTGATTCTTCCGCAGAAAAGCTCAATCTCAATCAAAGTAAGCCTTTGCAAAACCCTACTTTGCGCTCAGTCCATGTTCTAGGCCTTGATAGTCTAATCCGGTAGCGCATTGATCCCTATTAGGGTTGGTCTTACTCTTGTGCTATCATTAGAACTCATCTAGATTGAGAACATCCAGCAAATCTTTGTCAAACTCAAAATTCCATGAATTTGCTGTCCGCCCCCGCACATAGCTGTGTCACCGCTAGGGTCTCACCTGTCACACAGGTGTGCCTATTCAACAGGCTAAGACCTCGGTAAAGCGTTAAGTCCTCACCTGTGTCTTCCAATCCTGACACAGATGTCTAACACAGCTGTTTCTATGCATCAAATGAACACTTCTTACCTACTTCTATCTTTTCTATCTTGTTTCTACAGATGTCTTCAGATTCTAAAAGAGCTGATAGTGGTATGAAGTGGTCTGATCCAGAGGAATCTTCTAAAGAAATAGTCATTTCAGATTCAGATCAGGAAAGAGAGAGGCTGAGATAGAAAGTGGAGGCTGCAGAGAAAAGAAAGGCAAGCCAAAGGGCTTACAGACAGAGAGTAGCTGCTGGGAAGAAAGCAGCTGCTTCTAAGACTGGACCTCAGCGTGCTCTACCCAAAAGGACAAGATCTTCAGCTACAGTTGAGCATACATCTCTGGGGAAAGAGGCTGCTAAGAAAGGAAAGAAGATAGCAAAGAAAACCTCAAAGCCATCCATTGAAGATGTAGTATTGCCAAGAGGCACACTCACTATCAGGGAACCAATTCTAGAGCCTAAAGTGTCTCAAGAAGATCTTGAGCATGATCAGATGATTCTCAATGATTTGGATGAGCTGGCAGCTCAGATGAATGAAGCAACAGATGAAGAGACCAAGAAGAAGCTGTCCACTATCTACACTGCCAAAAGCTTCAAGCTTTCAGAGGCTGCAATGCCTATTTCAATGGGCATTCCTGTTCCTACAGAACAAGATAAAGCAATCTTAAGGGACATTGCAGACCTGCACAAGCAGTTACAGTCAACACCTTCTCATTCTGCTGCAGTAGAGATCAGAAAGAAAATCATTGAAAAACAGGATAATCTCTCAACCAAATGCTTGTTAGAAGGATCTAAGGATCAGAGGGGTCTATCTCACACTGATGCCAGAGATAGGCATCTAATTTATCAGATAGAAGAACTGCAAAAGAAAGCAAATTCTTTGCCCAGTGTTCTTGATAAACAATATCTATTGGCTAAGATCAGACTCAAGAGAGGTCAATTATCTTCAGATTTCAGAAAGCCTATTTCTTCAGGTCCAGCACAAAGTATTCTGGCACCAGGACTCAGTAGGGCTGATGTTGAAAGAATTCTTGCTCAGGAGATACTTGAGCTGAGTCCTAAGATCAGAATGATGCCTCCAGGTGCTGAGACAAGCTTTGCGTGCTGAGCTCAAGACCAAATAGGGGATGCTCTCTGGTGCCATTCCTATCCCTCGAGCTACTCTCCCCCTAGCAATAATGTCAGCTCCATCTGCCCCAAAGAGAAAAAGGTCTGATACAGTGGAAATCACTGAGGAGCCTCTTGCAGAGAAGCAGCCTGAACAAGAACCAGTTGTGGAAATAATCTCAGAAACAACCCAAAGTGTCAAGCCTGCTCTCAAGGTTCAATTTGCATAGCAACAGGCTGCCATCAAAGAAATTAAGAAGGAGATGGCATCACCTGTGTCACAGGTGGCCAGCTCAGCCAAATCCTGCTTGCAGACCTATCAGAGGAAGAAGAGCAGAAAATCTTCAAGTTCTACCAGTGTAGACACTCTCTCTTCATTGGATGTTAACATATCAATGTCTCCTTCACGTTTTCTTGTGTCTGAGATAGAAGAGCAAGCAGCTGCAGAGGCCCCAGTTATTGTTCGTCAAAAGAAGGCTGGATCTGCATCGCCTTCCACAGAGCCTACCAAAGCATCAAGTCCCCAGCTGTTTCAACCAGCTGTCACACAGGCATAGGAAGCTCCAGCTTCAGAATCTCACCGGTCTCCATCACCTGTGCCACCGCCAGCTGACCCAGCTCATTCAGTTCAGGAACCTGTGTCATCACCTGTGGCACAGGCAAGTAAGTCAGCTGAGCAAGATGAAAGCTCTGAGAGCTCGTCTGATGATGGTAGAGTGTCTGTAACTCCTCCAAGGCCAAGAGCAGCCAGAGCTGATTCAGATGAAGATTATCAAGCAGAGAGCTCATCTCCAAGTGCCAAATCAGCTGAAGATGAAGAAGAAGAAGAGGAGCATGAGGACAGCTCTCATAGTCACTCAGTTGGATCAGAGGACTTAGAGACAAAGTACCATTTTATATTCTCCTATGCTCTAAGAACTGATGCAAATCAAATGCAATTCATCTCAAAAGCTGCTGCTAAGAAATTGCCCAAGAGTAATCCAAAGAAGTCAAAGTGCAAAGTTGCCTCTATGAGACCAAGTTCATTCATAAGAATGAGGTCAACAAATCCATACTTCTCTGAAGATCAGGAGTTTATAGCTCCAGTTTGCTCAGACTCCAGATTTCACAATGAACATCAAAGGGGTGTATATCATGAGATTCTTGCATCAAAAGGTTTTGTGGATTGCAAGACCATAGATTGGTCAGCTATGATAGATTCAAGGCTGAGGGCAGTTCCATCTCTGATTCAAGCCTCAGGTCTTGACTTCTTATGCAATCTCCAGCAAGATTATGATCCTGAGATCATAAAGGAGTTCTATGCCACAGTATGGATAGAACAGGAAAATCAGGATGTTATGCTCTGGAAGACAAGAGGTCAATTGCTTTCTATCACAGCTCCAGAGTTCAACAGCTTGATGCATGCCCCCTTGAACCAGGAATGCCAAATCTGTTCAAGCTTGCACCAGTTCCAAATGAAGTGAGAAGAAAATTCTACCCAAGGAACTTCAGCTTCCCTGCCAAAGCCCCTACAGATCATGTTTATTTCAAAGGGATAACCATTACAGCAAAGCATCTGATTAAGATACTCAATGTCACTCTTCAACCCAAAGGGGGAAATACAGATACAGTCTACAATGCAACTTAGCAAATATTGGTGCACATGGCCAAAAATCAGCACTTTGATATAGCCAGATACATATTTCATGAGATAGATGCTGTATCTAAGGACAAAAAGGCTAAGCTGAGGTATGGATCGTACATCATGTACATGATCCTTCAAAGAATAGGTTAGACCTCAGGCAGATGATAATCCGGATGAGGTTGCAGTTCCTGCTTATTTGGAGACTCTCCTGAACCAGCTGTGCCATCGCCTAGTTACACAGCTGATCAACCTGATGCTCAAAGGACCTCTCCTATTCCTTGCCAAGTCCCCACCGGTGTCACAGCTGCTGCTCCTGTGTCAGACACAGCTGAGTTTATACCTGTGTTACAGGTAGCTGATGATGGCACCTTGTCCAGGACCCGGCTTTCGCCAGATGCTGCCAGAGCTTATCAGAACAAGGTCATGCCAGTTTAGTTTGCTGCTCTGCGTCGAGAGAATCGCCAGCTTCGAGAGGAGGTCGCTCATCTGAAAGCAAATGTGGATCAAGTTCAAGCTCAGCTATCCGATGTATCCAACCAGCTTTCAGAAGTGCTTCAGCTGCTCAAGACCAAGTCTTCTTGAAGCATCTCTTTCCCTTAATTCCTTTTTGGGTGTTTTAGTGTCAAAGGGGGAGAGAATGGTGTAAGGGGGAGAGTTTTTGCATGCTATTTATGGGAAGGGTAAATTATTTTTAAAATGATGTATCTCTGATGTATCAAGACTTGGTTCTTCTTCTGTATCTTATATCTTGATAACATTGTATCTCTTATGCATTCTTATGCTCTGTCTGATGCACATTTTGCTCTGATATACATATGTTATTTTGCTCTGATATACATATGTCATTTTGCTCTGATATACATATGTCATTTTGCTCTGATATACATTTGGTTGATATGCTTGCTCTGATTAATTATGTTAATATGCTCTGACATGAATCTTCATATTTTAATCTGAGCATCTATATCAGTATCTGCTTCAGTTAGATAATGCTCTAATCCTTCATCCAACATATCTAAACTGATAAGAATGCAAGCCATCAGAAAATACTTCCCATGCTTAAAACTTGTAAACTGTGCATCTCTTATTAAAAAAATAAATTTTTTATGCACAGATTCCGGGGGAGTATATTCTATCAACATACACATGTATACATCTTTCAATCCTATATTTTTGAATGTGTAAAGTTTGGGTTGCCACTAACCACCAAAAAGGGGGAGATTGAAAGATCATCTAGGCCCTAATATGGTTTTGATGGTTAATGGCAACTTAAACTGGAATCTAATGTTTACAGTGAGTGTAAGCAGAGTTTACAGGTTCCATGAAGAAGGGCTATCCAGTGAAGGATGGTCACCAAAAAGGGTACAAGGTGGTTTCAAGGACAAAGAGATGGCTGTGCTAGGCAGCTGTGTCACAGCTGAGAAGAAGCCGGTGTTGTGCAGGGAGCTGCAAGCAAGGTGATGGTGGCTTGATGCGTCAAGGGCCGTGACTTCAGTTGGTGGCAGGTAAAGCCTAGATTTGCTAGTTTCTTTGAGTTCATAGGAATCACCCGTACTATCAAGAGGGATGAAACAGTAGCAGTTGTCTAAGGGAACCTTGCTCGTTGCTCAGAGTGTTGGTCAAGAGGATTGATGTTTTGAGGTCAACTGCCCTGTGTTAATAACTTTGCACAAAGTATGAAGCTGTTTTGTGTTAGTGCTCTGCAGTACTAACAGTGAAAACCCTAGAGCTTTAGGCACCTGTGTGACACAGTTGTGTCACAGGTGGTCTTCCGCTCTATGACTCAGGTACATCTCTGTACCAGGGGAGAGCTTGAAAATGTTAAGGTACCTGCACTGCGATAGGCGGTCTGATGTGTCAGAAGTCTGTCGGAGGTTCTCTCCTTATAGGTATTAGAGTTTGATGTATGCTGAGGACATGTCATGTGTCAGGACCGGGCTGAGTAGTGCGGCTATTAGCTAAGGGTTCACCTGTGTGTACCGCCGGTGACACAGGTGTCGGTCTGCCTGAGCCGGGTGCAGTTGGGCGTAGTGTGTAGCTGTGTCACCGGTGGCTGACACCGGTGGTTCACTTAATCCTACGTGGCAACAGGGTAACGGTCAGGTGCCTGAGGACCCTATATATAGGGGACCAGGGGAGGATTTCGTCCTCAACCTTGCTCAAACCAGTGAATCACATACGACCGTTGCAAAGCCTCCAACCACTCAACAAGAGCCAAAAGCCTAAGGGTCAGTCCGAGTGAGTTTGTGAGCTTTGAGCACGAGCAAAGGTTCTTCCAAGAGATTGCTGCTGCAACATCTGTTACTCTTGGAGTGTCTACTCCTAGATAGGTGTAGGAGTTGCTGATATCACCCAAGCTTGTGTGGGCTGAATCAGTAAGTTTGTGAAGGAGCATCGATGTCATCCTGCTGCAAGGCAAAAGGACCTCCACAAGCAAGGAAGAGGCCTGAACGTCAGGTACTCGGAGGACAAGCACGATTCAGTGCTGACTATCTCTTCAAAGTAGTCTCTCCAACGGAGACGTACCTCTCTGAAAAGAGTAGGGAACTTCGGGATAAATCCACTTGTCTCTCTCTGAGTGCTTAGCCTATTTCTTCTAGCAGTTATATTCATTGCATGCTTATATGATCTGAGATACTCTTGTTCATCTGATTCAGATCTACTTTATACCTGCTTAATCTGCTTTGTACCTGCGAGTACTAGCTGTGTTTCAGGTGTTATATATATCATCTTTTCTACCTGTCTTAGTCACCTGTGTCACAGCCACATTACTTGCCTACCTGTGCTAGGTTATTAGATCACCTGTGTGACCCATCTGTGTGACAGCCACGTGCTACTTTACTTGTCATCTTTCACCTGTGCTAGGAACCTGTCACACAGCCAATTAAATCTGAAAATCTGCTAAGTCAATATCCAGTTAACAAGATTAAAATGAAGTAATTTTAATTAGCCTCCTATTCACTCCCTCTAGTCGGCACCCTTGGTCCTTTCAGACTTTTCACTTGGTCTAACGATCAAGTTGATCCCACATATGAAAAATTAGACATAATCTCGGTAAGCCCTGAATGGGGCATACAATTTCCTCTGTCCATTGTTAAAGCTCTTGGTAGGTCTCCATCTAATCATACTCTCTTAGTGAATATTGGAGATAGGATCGATAGACATCCGTCTTTTGAAGTTTGAGTTGTGCTGGCTCCAAAGAGAGAGCTTAAGGCCTATAGTTCAGGAGATTTAGGATTTTCCTTTTCATGGACAAGATGTGTTGAATGAATGGCAATGGAGATTGAGAAGTCTAACAAAGAAGCTGAAAGGATGGAATGGTAACATTTGTGGTGCATACAAGAAGAGAAAACAAGTGCTCCTTGACTCACTTGATGGTTTAGATAATGGGGATATCCAAATGAAACAAGCATGGCAAGCTGAGCTTGAGAAAATAATGGTGGAGGATGAAATTAAGTGGAAACAAAGAGCTAAAGAGCTAGAACCTTTTTCTGGGGACAATAATACCAAGTACTATATGTAAAGCTAGTGGAAGGAGAAGGCAAAATATCATTTTTCATCTTAAGAAAGATGAGGAGTGCATTGTGGGGCAACATAATTTAATAGAGCATGGTACATGCTTTTACAAAACTTTGTTTAGTTAGTGTCAATCTTTCTATTGATTTTCTTTTTGACCACAAAATCCCTGCTCAAGTGAATGAAGAATTGTTGCCTGAACACAGTATGGAGGAGATTAAGAAGTTAATCTTTTCAGTTGATCATAACAAGGCCCTTGGCCTGATGGTGTCCCAAATGAGTTTTATCAATCTTTTTGGGATATCATTCAACACTCTGTGAAGATCTAGGGCCCTATTCAAACTTTGAGAAGGTCCATGATAAGACAATTAGTCTTTTTGGTATAGAATTATGCAAGCTAAAGACTTTTCTGATAGGGTCATCGATATTACCATGAGTATGATGGCTGGTAGAAGGTATGTGTGAAGGTGAATGATGAATTCGGTCCATATTTTATCAAGGATGAGGCAGGGTGACCCCTTGTCCCCTCTCCTGTTTAATGTGGTTGTGGATGCTCTTCCTTTTCTGATAAAGAAAGCTCAATTACATGACTTAATCATTGAGCTGGCACATCATCTGTAAGAACATGGGGTGGCTATGATTCAATGTGCAGACGACACCATATTCTTACTGCAAGAAGGAGAAGATTATGCTAGCAATTTAAAGAATCGAGTTGTCGGCCTAGAGGGGAGGGTTAAATAGGTGACTTCAAATTTTTAATCAATTCTATTGTTTTACTTGCAATTAGGTAGAATTCAGGGTTATCTAATGCAAGAACTAAATGAGCAACCTAGAAAATAGAAGCACAATCAAAAGCACACAAAGTAGACTTGCAAAAATTAAATAGAGGAACGAAACCAAAAGGGACACGGATCCTTGGGGGAATCCTATATCTCTGTTGAGGAACTTGATCACAAAGCCCAAGCTTTTTGAGGTGGATCCCAGGCTTTTACAAAATTTTTGAGGCACACCACATGAAGCTTGGTGGCTCTCAAGCACTCTTATCCATTTAGGAGACCCCAATATCCAAGAGAAATAAGTGTGATGAAAACTTGAAGATGAACTCGATGCTTTTGTGCTCAATCACTCTCTATCCCTCACTCTCTCTTGATCTTCCTCACAAGGATTGAAGGTTTGGGCAAGAGGAATGTAGGAGAAGCTCTCAAGAGTTCAAGAAATCAAATGGCAAAGAGTTGTGCTTGGATGGTTGAGTGGTGGTATAAATAACCCAATTTGAAAAACTAGCCATTGAGGCAGATTTACACACACCCGAAGTTTCTAAGGTCTAGACTCAAAATATCTGAGATTCAAAAGCAACGACTATTTTCAAGCCCAGAGGCTGGCTCAGATAGTCTGGTACATAGCTACCCGGAGTATCCAGGATGGATTTCAGAGATACCGGCCACACAAAGAGCACACTACAGAGAGATCACTCAGACACTCTGGACAGACAAGTGTCTGGAATATTCATCAAGAATTACATAGACTCCGGGGGCCAGACAGAGATTTTTTCAGTATCTGGGATCAACTCCCGAAACTCTGAGATTCAAACGAGAAGAGCCCAGAGCATAAATACTCTGGACAACTCTTCATTGGGGGTATCTGGCCAAATAGACAGACACTCGGGACCCAGACAGAATGATTTTTGGAGTATCCAAGAACCACTCCAGAGATTCCGAGATAAAAAAATCGACAGTCTCAAAATGACAGGTCTTCGTCAGGAATATCCGTCCAAAATGATAGACACTCCAGGAGCAAGACAGAGAGTTCCCCAAGTATCCACAAAGAACTTCAGCACTCTAGGCAAGGAAAGCACAGAGCAACTCCACATCCTCGAGTCTCATTCAAAGTCTCTAGGTTAGCACTAAGCAAAGACCCTACTCAGGGATCTGGAGACTCTGGATAAAAGTCCAAATACTGCGGGACATAGGAAGAACAAGAGTTAGGGTTTTTGTGGATAGGAAGTTTGAGTCAAAGATTTGATTGAGCATTTGAGCACTTAACCTAATCTCTAATCGTTCATAGCACCCCTCTTAATAGTATGACATTTCCTATACTCAAAGTGATTTTATATCACCAAAACTAGAAATATTTCTAATATTCATGTTTTCCTCGCCTTTTTTGACCTTCAACTTTTGGAGGGTCATTGATGCCGGTTGGACTTCACTCATGAGAGTAAATCATGTTTATACACTTGGCATAGCCATTTGTCCCTTAATCATTTGCCATTAATCACCAAAACCCACTAGGTGGTCTAGATGCACTTTCAATCTCCCCATTTTTGATGGTTGATGACAACACGATTAAAGTTTTAATTTTAGATAGAAAGAATTAAGTTTTGGGATGTTGGATATATGATGAGCTCCCCCTAAATGTGGGCATTTGAAAATGTTGCTTTGAATGCAAAATGCACGTATTTGCGAGGTGAAATGTGAGAGCTCCCCTTATATCCAAGACTCTATGAGAGAGCATAGTGTACAATAAAGCATATGACAATAAAATAAACTAGGCATGCAAGAGTATGACATGATATAAATGGCATTAAGAAAGCTAAAACGGCATGCATGTATTACACCACAAAGTTCACCACCCATAAATATTAAAGAGTTTACAAGAAGAATAAAATCAAATGAAAAACCAAGTCTTGTAACTCTTGACTCTCTCAAAAAAGACCTAATCGTACCCTAATTCTCCCACTTTGGCATCAAGACACCAAGAAAATAGAAACTACTCGTCCTCCTCATCATCTTCATCTTTGCTCCCATGGGCTGAAGGTGGTGAAGCTTCGGAAGATGGCGAGGCGGTGAGAGAAGAATAGGTCCGGGATGGTATCATCATCATCACTCTGTGTCTCTTGGAGCCATCAAAGGAGATGTCTGTAAAGGATCTAGATGTCGGCCTAGAGGGGAGAGGTGAATAGGGGACTAAACAATTTTAAACAATTTTAATCTTTTCTTAGAATATGGCAGAATTAAAGATTATCTAGTGTAAGAACAATATGACACCGCTAGATATTAGTTCACACACAAGCAATCCTAATTTACTAGTAAAGAGAAACTTGTGGAAATTAAGTGTGGAATGAAATACCCAATGAGACACGAGGGTTTGTTGCCAAAGTTCAAAACCTTGGGGGGATCCTACGTTTCCATTTGGGGAGCTCGATCACTTTGATCAAGAGCCAACTTTCACTCGAGCCTTTATCCCTTGAGGAAACACTTTTTGTCTCCTCGACTTCTTCTTGGTAATTCTCGGTGAGCCTTTATCCCTCGAATCTCGGCATTCACAAACTTCTTGAGGATTACTACAAAATTTGGGAGCTCTCCAGGACTCCTAGCCGTCTAGGAACCCCAATCTCTAAGAGAAATAAGCTCAATGGAGTCTCGGAGATGGACTCAATGCTTTGCTCGGATTGAATATCAAATCTCGCTAAAATCTTCCTCTTCCTCACAAGGATTCACTCTTGGTGCTTTGAGGAAGGTAGGAGAGCTCTTGTGGATGCAGGAAAATGATTGGGCAAAGAGTTCCCTGTGCTTGGGGGGCAAGGAGGCTTAAATAGCCCTCCCTACAAAATTAGTCATTTGAAGGAATCTGGGTAAATTCGGGCTGTCCGGATTTTACCTGGACCCTCTGGATTTTCTAATAGCCAATGGCTACTGCCGACATGGCAAAACCATGAAGGATCCATGGATGAACTTTTGTTGCCCGAACCCACCAGAAGTCCTATGAATTACTAGGTGAGAGCATGGGGGTAAGGGCACAAGGTTTGCAATAGAGTCCAAAGTTAGATTGCAATCATGTGATGTTTGATGTATGCCGCCTACCCGGACCCTCTGGATGAAACCCGAACACTGTGGACATCTGGACTATCTGGACGATAACTGGATCCTCTGGATGAAGGGATTCTGGTGGTCGCCGGAGCAGCTGGGTAGGGGGCAGGCAACATATCAGCCAATTTTGCAACCTAGAGAAGTTTTAAGCCTTTGGGGAACCCTATTTAGCCTAATTTTCATGAAACCCATAAGGTTGTCTAAGAAAAATAATGGATTTCAAGATGGAAATGAGAGATCGAGGAAGAGTTTACTCGTGGAAGGTCCCATCTCACGCTAACTCGACAAGGAAGGCTACAATGACTTTGGTGGGTGGAGATCTGAAGCTAGCGTCAAATGGACAAGAGGAATCGACGGTGGCAGCGGAGGAACACACCAAATATTTTGAGGAAGGAGACTCGGAGGAGATCTGGCCGGGCAGTCAGAGGTGGCTTGGATAGTCTAGGCGGCGGTGGCGATTTGGGACTAGGGTGTGGTCGGGGGGAATGAGGAAGCTAATAGTTATCTCCCCCTCCTGATCTGGAAAAATATGCCTGTTGTAGCCTATTCAGACTATCTGGATTCTGACCAGACTGTCTGGGCAACTGGACCCTCTGGGAAAAATCTAGACGGTCTAGTTTGCCACTACCCGTGACTTGTTTTTCATGAAGGATCGAAAACTCTTAAGCAAAGATAGGAATGGAGTTGTGGTAAGGTATCGAGATAGAGAGCACTACGGGGACCCTTAGAGTTTCTAGCCACATCCAATGGTCAACATCAAATCAAACAAGGGCTACATATGGATGTGGTTCAAATGAAATCAAATACCAATAAAAAACAAATGAACATTGCAAAATGCAATATTACACCAAGATAATGAAAGACAAAGACAAAAGTTGAATTCTGGTGTTTCCACCATGTATCAGTTTAATTTAGCACTAGAACCAGTACTCATTCAAGAATTGGATCCCAAGAGGCCAAAGCTCAAATTTTGTAACTTAATCAATAATTAAAAAATATTGATTTATTCACATTTGTAGGTTTGTTTTAGTACATTAAGAATACAACACTCCCCCTAAATGTGTATACACATCTAGTACACTGAAATATCAATTATAAAGCATATGTGTGCATGCAAGAGGTCAAGCTTGTCTCATCCGCAACATTTGAGTGCAACAACTACCAGTAGAGATATACTCAGCTTTGGCGGTGGATAGGGTTACAAAATTTTGTTTCTTAGAGGCCCACGAAACTAGTGATGTACCAAGAAATTGGCATGTTTCAGATGTACTATTCCTATCAACCTTATAACTGGCGTAATTCAAATCCAAATATCCGATAAGATTAAAACTAGAACCATTAGGATACCAAATCCCTTAGTTTGGGGAATGAACAAGATATCTTAGAATTTTCTTAACCTGCACTAAGTGACACTCCTTCGGAGCAGCTTGAAACCTTGCATACATGCAAATACTAAGCATGATATTGGGCCTAGATGCACAAAGATAAAGTAAGGAGCCAATCATAGAGCGGTATGCCTTTTAATCAACAGACTTACCATCAATGTTGAGATCGATATGGCCATTGGTTTGCATTGGGGTTCGGATGGGCTTGATGTTCACCATATCAAACTTCTTGAGCATATCCTTCACGTACTTGGTTTGACTTATGAACGTCCCCATCATGGACATCTCAAATTTCTTAGCCATCATTTTTTTGAACTCCTCACTAAATGACTTGTTAGTTGGTCCAAAAATAATATCATCAACATAAATTTGGTATACAAACAAGTCATTATCAATCTTTTTAGTGAAAAGAGTGGTATCAAGTTTTCCAACTTCGAAATCTTTCTCGACTAGAAAGTCCCTAAGGCACTCATATTAAGCTCAAGGGGAGATGGGCGAGTGGGGGTATAAATAGCCCACTCTTAAAAACTAGCCATTGAGGCAGATTTACACACACCTGGAGTATCCAAGATCCAAACCCAGCATATCTGAGTTTCAAAACAATGACTATTTTCACGCCTAGAGATTGGCTCAGACAGTCTAGCAAATAGCTATCTAGATTATCCGGGATGGATTCCAGAGACTCTGGCCACACAGAGAGCGTGCCCGGTGAGATCATTCAAACACTCCAGACAAACAAGTGTCTGGAGTATCTATCAAGAAGTACAGAGCTCTGGGGGCCTGACAGATACTTTTCTAGAGTATCCGGGATCACTTCGGGATCCAACCAAGCAGAGCCCAGACTAGCACATAGATAGTCCAGACAAGTCTTACCCGGAGTATCTGGCCAAATATACAGACACTCTAGGACCTAGACAGAAAGATTTCCAGAGTATTCGGGAACAACTCCAGAGACTCCAGGATACAAAAATCGATGGAGTCTCAAAATGACAAGTCTTCATCCAGAGTATCTATCCAAAACAACAGACACTCCGGGACAGATAGTTTTTCAGAGTATCTAGGAAGAACTACGGACACTCCTAGCAAGGCAAGCCCAGAGTGACTCCACATCCCAGAGTGTCACTCAGAGTCTCTGGGTTAGCGCTAAATAGAGACCCTACTCAAGGAGCTAGACACTCCGGACCAAAGTCGGGATACTCCAGGGCACAGAAAGAACAAGAGTTAGGTTATTGCGGAGAGAAAGTTTGAGGCAAAGATTTGAATGAGCATTTGAGCACTTAGCCTAATCTCCAACCGTTCATAGCACCCCACTTAATATATGGTGTTTCTATGCAACATTTCTAATCTTCACGTTTTACTCGCTGTGTCCACTTCAACTTTTGGGGGATCGTCGATGTGAGAACCCTAGTTTTTAGACCTAGTCGGAAGAACCATGGGATGGAGGTGGACTCAACTCGTGTTGCTGAGTTGGTCAATTTCTATCGTGTCACGTTGCTGACTAGTAATTAGTCGAGGGTTGTATTGCACATACGTTTCATATATCACAATTATTTCATACACATAAACATTTGGAAATCTGTAACTCAATTAAATTAAATTGAAATTTACATATAATATGTACATTGTTTGAATATAGAATATAAAAGGAAAAATAAATAGATGAAAGATTACAGTTAGTGTAATTACAATTACATGAGTACATATTGTTTAGAAGAATAAACAAAGAAGAGAAAAAAAAGGAGAAATACAAATTACATGAATGAAATTTTCTATCTATACATCAACGTTTATACCTAAATCTTCAAATGTCGAGCTGTGGAAGACCGATTGTGGGGGAGCTGTGGAAATGTTTGCAATATCCAGGGTTATAGAGTATATGCACTTGAGATCGTTAGGATCACGCGAATTGTTGTAGCATGCATGCAACAAGTTTGAAAAAGTATGTTTTAGAAATAAGAGTGGTTCCACCGGCACAATTTTTCCTAAATCTACAGAGTTAATTACGAGGGCAAAAGAGTATCAAAAGTGGAACCTAAATAATTTTATTTTCAGAAATATGTTTAAAAAACATTTTTATTTCAAAAATGTCCAAGGGCCACATGGCTAAGACCCTTATTGGACTAAACTAATCAAAATGTGAATACATATATGTGTATACAAATAAGAAAGGTAGAATAGTAAAAATAATTTTGTTTCACCTACAATACTCATCTACTATTGCCTCTAGTAATTTTTGTTTTGACAAAAAGTTTTGAAAGCGGTAAAATATCTCAAGTAAGGCATCTATCCATTGAAGGATTCATTCAACAACCACCATATTTGATTAAGGTCAAACCTTAGCCTAGAAGGCAGCTTAGAGATCAAGCAAAAGCTACTATAGCTATCCAGTAGCCCGTGCTAGTAAAAAGATCAAGCAACCTGTCGATGTATGGTATACGGGGGTACTCGTACAGCACATATTCATACGGTAGCGGGGCAAAGACTCAGGTCAGCTTGGCTTCCCGACACAGATTTACTCAGGTTCAGGCTCGGGAACTCAGCGAGGTTGATGCTAGGGCTAAGGGATCAAAAAGGCTACTAGGTGACTAGGGCTCCTTGATCCAATTAAGCTTGTCCCCTCCTGGAGGGGCTAGTACTCCTTATATAGGCGGAATAAGGCGGTAACCTCGTCATGAGTCCTAGTAGTACATGAGTCAGACTTCTTATTACCATAACCTGAATCCTCGCAGTACACGAGTTGGACTCCTTCTTGGTGACGTGTCAAATGTTGCTTCTTTATCTTGATAAGGATGTGCTGACTTGCGGTCCGCGCCTCCTTTGAATCAGGCCTTTGGGCCACAGCTCCTCCATGGAGGCCCAATGATGAACTCGTGGGCCTGGCCACGAGCCCATGGTGGTAGTACTACCAATCATCAAGCCCCCCATCATTATGCATGATGAAGTCGAGAAGGGTTCAGGTCAACTCGAGTTGCAGTGGTCCCGCGACTCAATTGGTCAAGTAGCGTCGAGTTTGCGGAACTTGGAATGTTATCTTCGGTCTTTCTGAGTTGTAGAACTCGGCACGCTTAGTCTGTTTTCATAGTCTGAACCTGTCAGGCGAAATTTACGAATGGTGATGTCATGATTTCCACTTGGTGTGTTGTCAGAGTGATCCGGTCACGCCCCGGGACGGTCACGATTTTCCAGGCGTGATGTGTCGAAATGTCAGGAAGGTTGCGATCTTTTCAGGGTAGTGCGTTTTAATGCCGGAGCAGAGGGTCATATAATATTACTTTCCTTCTCGTCCTCCACCCGCTTTTGCTTTCATCTTCTCCGCCACGCTCTGCTTCTTCGTCTTGCTTTTGCTCTTGCCTGCGGTAGTTTTCTGCAAAACCAGATCCGTCACTGAGCATCCGAGCACCGCGGTGTTCATGTGGTGTCATCCTTTTGTGAAATGTCGTCGGCGGAGTCGAGGCCGGTGGCGGAGGGAGCCGTTGAGGGGGCCGCCGAGGTACCGGCGAGCGAAGCTTCGTCAGCTGCGGAAGTGACTAGGGATCCATCCCGCGGCAAGGCTCTGAAGGTCCCGGAGGCGGCCGTGTCATCGGCGCCATCGTCTGTCGCGGGCGGCGGCGTGAGTCCCAGTCCGGTGATCGCCGTTTTACCCGTCTCGCGCGTCTCCCCGGAGGACCTTTCGCACATGGTGCGTGAGGGAGAACTGCCCGATTCAGTGGCGTTTCGCGCTCCGGCGGACCGGTCCCGGCCGTTCTCCCAGGAGGAAGACCTGGTGGTCTTCCTCAACTTCTTCAAGTGTGGACTCGGACTCCCGATGTCCGAGTTCCTGCGAGACGCGCTGTCCTTCTTCGAGATCGAGTTGGTAAACCTCCCTCCCAACTCGATATTCTTCCTCGCCATGTTTGCTTATTTATGTGAGGCCTTCGTCGAAACGATGCCGGATGTCGAATCGTTCCGGTATTTTTACACTCTCAAAGTGTCGTCGGCGGCAAAGCCTACAGTTCTTGCCATTTTTCTCTCCGGGACGACGTCAAGGTGAGGTACATCCCATTTTCCCCGAAGGATTTGTGGGGGAAGTGGGCCTCCAACTGGGCTTTCTGCAATCGGTCGACGCACGACCCGATGACCCGCTGCGACGTTCTGACCCCGCGGGACCTGTGGAGGGATCGTCCCCGACTTACTCGGAGGTCCTGAGCTGTGAGGGATCGCATTTACGAGCTTCATCGAGATGGTTTGACAGCGGTGCACGTAGTGGGCGACTTCATCACTTGCCGCATTGCGCCGTTGGGAGCTCGAGGGATACCCGTGTGGTTGAATGAAGTCGGCCTTATGCTGGCTAATGACGGTACGTTCTTAGTCTCTTCACTTTTGATGATCCGAGTTGTTTGTCGACAATTTCTTACTCGGCGACTCTTATGCTTCTTTGATTCAGCTGAAGTCCGGAGTCGAGTTGACGATCTTTTCAAGGGCGAATGGGGTGAGGATGGCGCTCGGGTTTCTCCTTGGGAGTCCCGGGCTCATCCGGAGATTATCTCCCTTGCCTATCGAGAAGAAACGGCCCGGGCCGTGCTCATCTCAGTGAGTGCTTCCTTTCCATGTTCCTCTAATTGCGCACTTCTGGTCTTCAGGTGGCTGATTGTAATGATGCTTAGCTTTTTCTGGCCTGCACACAGCGCCCCTTCATGGGACTCGGTCCCTGGGAAGGCGCCGAGGTCTTCGCCGAGGAGTCGTCATGCATAGGGGTAGTCTGGCCCCGGAGGCCCCCGCCGTCTAAGGGCAAGAAGTTGGTTGGGACGTCGAGCAGGATAGGCCCGGCCGCCCCAGTATGTTTTCTCGCTCTGCTATTCGAGGGAGTGCGCGTCGAGTTGATTTTCTTCGAGTTTTTTGACCTTGGCTCCTGTTGTACTCGGCAACGCTATGCCCTTAAGCGGCCTTCGAGTTCCTCGGTTCCACAGAGACCAACGAAAAGGGCGAACCCCCCCGGCTCGACGTAGGTTTGTCTTTCTACTTGAATTTCTTCTTCCTTCTCGACGTTTCGTTTGGATTCTAAGTGCTGGACCTTTTCTAGATCTGCACTTGTTCCTCCTGCTTCCTCGTCGAGTTCCCTCCCTGAGTGTCAGGAGCTTTTGTGATTCCGGAGGAGGAAAGTGGCGGCGTCACGGGGAGCTTGGAGATTGGCGCTGGGTCCTTCGGTGTCGGCCCGTCAGTGGGAGCGCATCGGGATTTGGCGGCTATGGCCGCTGGTGTGAGAGAACTCGGCCTTGCCGGTCCGGAAGCCGTCCCGGAATCTGATGATGGCGAGTTGAGGCGTCCTTTGCCTCGTACCGAGTACCGGACGTATATTGTAAAGACCCTCTAAATAATCTCTATATCATCGTGAGATCAGCAAGGGCTCACTTGTCTAATGAACTGAGATTTTCATTCGCATCCATATAGATCACTACAAAAAGAAAACGACGCTGATTAAAAACCCTTAACAAGTGTCCTAGGATCAATTCGAGATAGAGTGGTGAATTTAATGTCGCAAAAATTCGTGGTTCAAATCTTATCTTAGGGCATTCTTTGATTTTGTTATTGGTAAAACGGTCCAAACACATGTTAACTTCACATGAAAATCTTTCGGAGGAAGATTTAGATAGCAGACATCCTCCTAAAATTATCTCAAAAATGTTAAACATCTTTTGCATCTCAATGTAGAAAAACCTAAACAAAAACAACAAAGAAATAAAATAAAAAGAGGAAAGATCATTACCTGCCCGTGGGACCCGCCGCAGTCCATCCTTCTCCACGTAGCAAACCCGCAAGCCACCTCCCCTATTCCTCATCTCCTTTCTCTCTCCCATTCCCCGATTTCTCCAAGAAACCGCCAGCTGCTTCTTCCCCAAAAGCCGCCGGATCCGTTTCCCCTAGGTTGCGCCGCCCGCCCTCACCTCCGGCGGCCGGCCATCGCCCTTCTGCTCCCCTTGCTCGTGCGCCTCCACCGTGCCTCCCTCTGCTGCGCTGCTCGTCACCGGAACGCCCGCCCCTAGTTCCCCATGCGCCTCCCCCTCCATGGCCTGCTCCGTCGCTGCCTCCCTCAGGGCTCGCTGCCACCGCTGGCCTAGCTCGCCACCGGCGGCTGTCTCCTCCGCGTCGCCGCTGCCTGTCGATGGCTTGCCACCTCCGCTGCTCGGCACCTCTCCCCGTCAGCCCGGTGCGCCTCCCGGCCGAACCATGGCCGCCTCGGTGAGCCGCTGCTGGCGTCGCCGCTCGCCGGACCCTCGCCTCCCCGCGGTGCTTGCTGCCACCATCGACCGCAGAGGCCAATGAGCCACCTCCCTACACGCCGCCTCCCACTGCTCCTTTGCCATGCCGCGCACCTCTTGTCTCATCCCCGGGTGCTCCCCGGTGTTCGACCCTGCGTCCTAGTGTCTGAGCTAAGTTTCTATGCTAAAACCTTGTTAATCGTGTTCTCCTCATCTCCCTGAGCTTACTTGTGCAATTAATTTCTATATTGCGCAGCGTGGAGCAAACGTCCAAGTCATCTTTCCCATGTCTGGCACATCAACGACGTGTCAGCATCCATCCGATCTATGGAATGCATGAAGCTCTCTTTGCTATCGAAGGAGGATTAGGACATAGATAGGGGGAGAAGATGGAGTTGCTGCCCCGAGATCAAAGAAGTAACGAAGATAGAAGTCCCAACTGTGAGAGCAGAGAAGAAAGGGAAGAAGACAGAGATGGAAAAAGGTCGAGGAGTGATGCCGTTTCGCTATCCTGTCAACGCGTCATCAATTTACTTGGGTCCACACGTCGAGGGTAACTCCTTGCTAATTACGAACATGATATCTTCGTGGTAACCCGGTGCATTGTGATGATTAGAGAATTTTGAGGAATTGCATGTTTGATAGAGCTGAATATGCCAAGGCTGTTTCGTTATCCTTCCCATGTTTGCCTTAGGACGGACTTAAAAGATATAGTAGGTGTTGTCAATAGAGTTCGTTTGAGAGGTAATGCTCAAACAATATTGCTGTCTCGAAATTGTCTAATTAAATCTGCAACTTTAATCTATGAGTAGCCATGTAAATGGAGGAACTAGACACTAAATTTCATATTAATGTAGTTGCAATCAAACTGTACCGCTAACTAGGGCATATAGTATTTACTTCGTACAAGTGAATCCTATAACACTATTGAACTCCAAATCGCCTGTTAAACAATAATACATCTAACATATATAGGTTCTTCCTCTTGTGATGATCAGGTCCGAGAAAGTAATCTCATAAGAACATGTTGCTACATTAGATCTTAGTTTGCTGAGGTTGAAATGCATATGTGTGTGCGCTCAAAACTGTTAAAAACAGCAATTAAACTGATAAGTGATCAGTACCGATTAAGGTTCCTTAGCCATAAGAAGTATCCGAGTACACTAATAATTGGTTAACTATTTGCATTGAGACCCTAATTGCTGATAAGACCTAGCTTAGAGCACACATGAGTGTTTAGCTGCTAATTGCAATGCACCTGCTGAGTCAACTATAATCAACCTACTTAACTTCATCAAGTAAACAACGGTAAGTCGAACAACTGCTACCTGGATCTACTAGGCATTCTGGATAAGTGATGTTAAAAACCAAAACAGTGGCAAGGAAAAGATGAGAGTTGGTTAAAAGCTAGTCTTTTGTTAGTAAACTCAAACACCAGTTATACTTAGCTGAGACCTAACCATTGTGGTAACAATGGGGATGCTTAGCTAATTAACAATATTAAGGGTAAAACCAGCTAATTGGTGTGCAGTGCCATAGAGATGTAACTGTTGAGCATGATCATTAGCCATTAGTAAGGTTCAGGTGCACTGAGTTACCTATAGTACTAATAACCATTAGTCGTATGCGTAGGTCTACCTTCAAGCTGATATCTTCCATGGCTGCTTTCATGCTCTTTTCTTAGTTTTATGCCATGGGCTTAAAAGGAGAACCGTAGATGCCGTTGATAGCTTCGATTCGAGTATCTATTTACTGCAATCTGATGAGCTGTTTAGGAATTAACGCTCAAGTAGCCCTGCTGTCCAGATTTTCTATTTATCAGAATACACCACTTAAATTAGTTCGAATGGTTGCATTACATGTGAATTCAAGTCGTAAACTTTGAATGAAAAAGAGTTATAATCATATTGTAAGACCATGTTAGGTGACCATGGCACTTTTAACATGAACTCTAATGCATGGAATGTTTCCCTTTGGAATAAAAATTTCACCTGGCTAAATCTGAAAGATCGCAACTTGTGCTTAAAATGTCACATGAATCTCCTGCATGCTTTCTTCCTATGTTTAATATTGAAATACAACATCCCATCCGATACATGACTAATTGCTTAGGTCATGAGAACCTGACTTACCTTCTTCAAAAATGTCGGACGTATCATACATGCCATTATTCCCTTAGTTTGGAATTCATTAAGATGAAACCACCAAATGAGCCTAAATCCTAATTATAGACTTTAAGCTTTTCCCCTAGTTGCATATCGTGTCTCATGTAGGCATCCATGGTACCGTTCCACTCGTGCTAAACTATAAACCAACTAAAACTAAGTCAAGGTATAGAACAAATAACATATGCTCATGCTGATTACATGATTCACCTTAATTCATCTTAATTGCATTCGTGCTAACAACTCATCCCTATTTGGGTCAAAATACAACTAAAGTTAAACTGAAAGATAAGAGCGATTATTACATGCTCATGTAAACCATACTTTCTTTTATCATAAGTGCACCCATGCACCCTTGCCATGTTCAAATCAGTTTATTAGGGTTGATTTTTTTCCTTTTTGGAGGTCATTTGCTTCTTACCGGTGTTTGAGTATTATGGAATTGTTGTGTATGATCACCATACTTCTCCAAGCAACGAGGCAAGTTCACAAAATGCTCGATAAGTTTCCCTTAATTCATATCATGCCTTGCTATTGATTTGAGATGAAATGCTATGTTGTACGTGGTTAAATGAACATGTGTTGTGATGACGATATCACTAGCATGGTTAGGTGATTTGATTCTAAGATCAGCGTGGATCTTTTAATCGGACTAATGAATTATGGAACCTTTAATGGTGAACTGTGAGAGCCGGGGTTTTGTCACCTACTGATGGGTCGATGAATAGGGTGATCGTAAGCACCGCAGCTATTCAGTCGATGCCGGTGTCGTAGGGCTTTACCCTTCACCCACGTAGGAAGACTTTGCAACATGTCCAGGTAGTAGGGGTCGGCCGGCCCCTAGCTAACGGCATTTCGGAAGCACCTTCCTTGGTCAAGCTTTATGGTTTGCTCAGAACACTTGATATAGCTTTTGTGAGCTATCTTTAAATCACCCAAGCTTGGTTGTCTTGTTGTGATAACTTGTGGATTTGTATGGTTGCTTCCCATACTTATTCAGATCTGAAATTAAATGTGTATATGTGAATGTGCAAGTAAATATGGTCATGTTGATATCATATTGGTATTGGTTATATCAAGTATGTGCATGCCATGTTTACATTGATGTTAATATGCAATATTAGCATTTTATCTTGGTTAATAGCTTGCTGAAATTGAGCTGGGATGAGCTATAAATGTGGCTTGCAAGTATGAAAGTACTTACGGAATTCAATTCCGAACTTGTTGCAGGTGAGACTAAAATCGAAGGTTTCTATAATGCTGATTTTGTGCAAGTGGATGTCTATTTGCAAGTTTGTCCCTCCCGGTCGCACGTGTGGGTTACGTGTTTCCATTAGGGATGGTTGGGTTACCATTCCAAGGGTTTTTCAGTTATTTCCGCTGCTGTTTTTGAGCTTTAGAAGCATGTAAACAACCTTTGAGTTGTGAATTGTGTGTTGTATGACCCCTCTCGGGTAAGGGGCAAGATATGTACCTTTTAACTCCTTGTTATTAGAGTTTGAACTGTGATATGAATTTTTTATCTGTGATCGATCCATATACAGTGCGTGTATGTTTGAAGTATATGGATTCGGTCATAAAGGAGTAATGCCTTCTCTTAGTGTTCATTTCGTGACGTGTTATCAGTTGAGTGACCCGTTAGCTGAGACGCAGCGCCGGCTAGGCAGGGTGTGGGCAGTTGTACTAGGCTTTCAAGTGACCCACTAGTCTTCGGGCTAGGTTAGGGTGAGGGTGCAACTATCGGGCTCCTCCGACTTCACTTTACGTAGTGAACTTAAGAGCGTTAAGCCTTTACCGGATCAGGAATTGTATGTGGTTTTGGGAAGTTTAGTCGCTTCCGGCTGGCTTGACCAACGGTGAAGACATACGACGTCTGGTAAGCGTATGATGTGTTGGTCAGGTGTCGGACCACTCCGCCTCGGTGTTCACGACGCAGGTACCGTGCCACCAGGCCGACTGGTTTCTCGGTCCTTGGCGATTATCCGTTCCCTTACTCATATATAATTCTGGGGTCTGTGACATATATTGACTATGCTTTAACTTGGATGAAGGTGAGTGAACCCTTCCTTAGCTTCTGATGATTTGGCTTGTGTAGTCACTCTTCCTGATTGTTTGTTTTGCTTCATGTCTTGTGACAGCGCGCGACTCATGCGGCGGCCACTCGAGAAGAGACCCTCCTTGGCCGACTTCGCATGAGCGAGGAGGAGGTCGCGCGGCTGCAGGCGTCAAATGCCGAGTTGGCACTCCAGTTGTCCGCGGCCAATCGCCGAGTTGAAGAGGCCAAAGCTCAGGTCAAGCAGGTCAAAGAGCTTGAAGAGCTGCGAGTAGCCAACGTCGAGTTGAGGGAGCAACTGGACTCGGTCTCAATCCGCGCTGAAACGGCTGCTGCGGCGGCTAAGTCGGCGACCGATCTTCACCAGCTAGTCCGTGACGAACTCAATGGGGTGAAGAAGAATGCGAAGCTTTCCCGTGAATGTTTGCAGGTGCAATCCCGGGTGGCCATGGACGCGTGCTCCCTCCTTGACAGAATTATGGCGGACCTGAAGTTCCCCGGCCGTCCTGATTTCACTAAGTTTTCTTCGGACGACTTGCCGAGGACGGTGACCGAGTTCCAGGCGTGCCAAGGTGATTTTGTGAGCTTCGTCAAGGAGGACGCCTCTGTGTAGGCGAAGAGTATGGCCAATGTGGCCATATCTTATGCTTTGGCACTGGCCAAGGACTTGGCACCAGAGCTTCCTTTGAACCTTCTGGAGTTTGATCTTGGCGAGCCCCCACAACCTGGAGCGGAAGATTCGCGGATCGAGTACTGGCGTAAGTCAGTAGAAAAGTTCCTTAATGAATCCGGGTTCGAGGCGTTTGAAGGTGTCCCCACTGTGTCCGGGGATAGTGAGGGAGCTGATGTATCCGGGCAGGAGGATTAGACTTGTCCTCCTTTTGGCTGTATTTCCTTTTGGTGATGTATTGAACTCTTCAGTTATGCCATCTAGTATTTGTGCTTGTTCTGTTTGTCTTATGCTTTGATGTCATAAGGTCCTTTGTTGGTTTGTGATTATATGTCTCTGAGCCTCCGACTGTTTGTGCGAGTTTAGCAGGAACTCGGATGAACAGTCTGAAAAAACTTCACTGTAGTAGCCCTCGACTGTTTGTGCGAGTTAGGATGAACGGTCTAAAAAAACTTCGCTATAGTAGCCCTCGACTGTTTGTGCGAGTTAGCAGGAACTCGGATGAACAGTCTAAAAAAACTTTGCTGTAGTAGCCCTCGACTATTTATGCGAGTTAGCAGGAACTCGGATGAACAGTCTGAGAAAACTTTGCTGTAGTAGAAGTCAGTGCGTGCATCGGTGTGTACTCGAACCTCGGGGTAGGTTGCCATAGTCGGGGAGGCGAAATGAATTGAGAAACTCGTGCCATGCCTAGCCCCGCGCAGATGCAAGGTTGCTGTCCGCCGTTGCATTTGAAGGGGTGACCCAAGTTAAGAAACGTCGGTTTACTCGCCCTTCTATGCAAGGCGCTAATGCCACCGTACCCGGGGCGGAGAGTTGAGTTGTGGAAACTCGTGCTCTTCCTAGCCTCTGAGCGAATATCAGGCGTGATGCCTGTGTGCCAGAATCGGGGGAACAACTGGAAGTTGAGGAACCCATGTGGGAGCTAGTCCCTTGATGTCGTGGCGAGGCGTATGGACAACTGACCGGACCCGGGGTGGCAAAACGGGGCGCGAACCCGTGTGCATACCAACCCTCGAGTGCATACGAGGCGGTTATACGGTGACCAAACTCTAGGAGGCGGAACGAGTCGCGAACTCGTGTTCGTGCAGTGCCCTGAGCTGTTTTACGCTTGTGTGCTGTTGGAGGGGGGAGGGGCAAACGAGGTGTGTAGTCGTGTGGGTGCCGGCCCCCGAGCTGTTGGAGAAGCGTGTTAGAGGTGTTTGAGTACCCGTTTCAAGTAGCAATATGATGAAGGCCGAGAGGCTATAAGTAAAAATACTTCTTCCATAAAGTTACGGGATAAAATAGTTGAGTCATTCAGGTTATAGCTCCCGGGAAACTTTAAACATAGTACTTGGAGAGTTGATCGATGTTCCATGTATTGCGTAGAATGGAGCCGTTGTCGGCGAGTCTGAAGGCGCCTGGTCGTGGGTTGGCGATGATGGTGTAGGGTCCTGATGATGACATGGCACCCGGGTATCATCAAGGAAGACGAATTCGGCCCTCAGGCCATAGGGTGGGCCGGGCCAACTACTCGGAGTCCGACTTCTACATGAGGACACCTCATCAACGTGGAGTACAAGACATGGACTAATACCTGCCCGGCATACCCGGAGTCTGTTGTAACTAATTAGGAAACCAATCTGTGAACCGATCTGGACTCTTGTAACCCTATCCCGGTCGCCTATATAAGGCTTGGTAGGGGACCTCCAATCGGTAAGCTTTTAGTCATAGGCTATCTCCATTGTTTTACAGCTCAAGCAACCTCGAGATCAATCCTCAAGGGCTTGCGGCACTCGGGATTCAAGCTATACTAGCCACCAAACACAAGACGTAGGGTATTACCTCTTCGTGAGGGCCTGAACCTATCCACTACAAGAAACCCGTTAATCCGTGACGGTTTTCTCGTGACGTTTCCATAAATCGTCACAGATATTCTTTAGGCGCAGCAGGTTTAATGTGACGGTGGTGTATTTATGACGGACAGACATGACCGTCATAGTTGTGAGATACTAATCCGTCACAGATAGGGCGGGAAGATAGAAAATATTGGGCGGGAGAGGCGGGCTGAGAGGCGGGAGAGGCGGGCTTGGGCGGGACAACACGCGCACGGGAGATAAAAATCATTCTCCTCACCCCTATCCATTCGCCTCCCCTCCTCCACCTCTCTCTCTCTCTCTCCATTTCTCTCCGATGGATCCGAGCACCGCCACTGCCACGCCTCCTTCTCCCCGATGAATTTGGCCGCGCCACTGCCCCTCCTCCTTCTCCGCCGCTCCACCAACCACCGGTGCCGTTGCCAGCGGTGCACCTCCAGGCTGCAGTCATGCACAGCCGCAGGCCCGCCGCGGCACCGCTCCTCGTCTCGAAGAGGCGAAGTGCCCCGGCCACGGAAACGGCTAGATCCTCCGCCAGCCGATCCCGCTGCCCCTCCTCTCTCACGGCCGTCACCGCTGGACAGCGGTGAGTTCACCGCACCGCAACCGCGGTGGCAGTGCCGTGCTCCGGTGAGTCCCCTTTCCTTTCACTCCCCAATTCTAGGGTTCTACCCAAAAATTCCCCAATTTCCCCCTTTCCTCTAATTAGACCTTGATTCTAGAATTCCTTGGTGATTTCGATTGATTCCTTGCTATATGAGGTCTAATTGGAACTCGGTTAGGGTTGTGGTGTTGATTTCTTTTACTCAATTGATATGCGATCATGGTCCCATTAGGCCTTGTTTAGCTTGTCTACTCATGATCAGTATGAACTGTTATGCTCAATTTTTTATAATGGTTCAATACTGGTTCTAGAGAATTGTTGTTGCCTTCCCCCCTCATTTAATCAGTGCTCAACTGATGCTCGAATGCATTGCTATCTGAGATACGCTCATATCCTTATGATTTTTACCCATGTCAGATTATTTTAAATTGGGAGAACAAATTTCTACACTTGATTTTAGTTTCCCCCTCTACTTCCTATATGTACACGTATATAGGTGTCTCAGTTTATTAAACTGAAAGAACAGTTGCTTCATTTAGTTTGGCTCAACTCTCAAATGACTTTACCTAAGAAGAATTTAGGGAAAAGTTATGTTCTGGTATAAACTGATACCATCTTTTGTTTCTTTGCTATATTACAATGATGTTTAGCATTTAGAGAAATTGATAAGGGCAGATAGTACTACTCGATTATTTCAGCTTATGCACTTATTGGTTATTACTCCTCATGTGCTGTAGCTCATCTAATCTGATGGAACAGATGCTATGCTTAATTCCTTTCCACTATGCTTTACTTAGTGTTTCAAGATTGGGATAAGAACAGATGCTACTACTTGGTTCTTTTGTTAGGTTTACTAAGATTTGGCATTGGAACATTTGATTGGTCGATTTGGTAAGATTAGCTGCTGCCTAAGTGGTTGCCTTAGTAATCATGTGCTGATAAGAACAGACCTGCTATACTTGTTTCTTAGTTCATTTCTGTGATGGTTTAAACTGAAAGGACTCAGGAAAAATGATAAGAATAGATACTACACATGCTGCCTATTAGTTGCCTTTAAAACCCTGTGATGAATCTAGAAATCTGAGATTTTGTTTGAGAAACATGTGGTGTCAATTGACAAGAACAGATATTACCAATTCTCTTACAAGAATTTCTGTGATGATACATGGATTCTGAGGGTCTTATTAACATGCTAAGTCATTTTATGCATGTATATGTGAGGTAATCGTGCTAAAGTTGATCCTGAGAAAATAATTGTTACCTTGGTGACTGAACAAGAGCAAGTTTGGCCTTCTAAGTTGATTAGCAGCTTGCTTCTTAACCTGCTCTTGATCTTAATGGCTTGCTTTCTTTTCTCTGTTTGGTGGTCTCGGCCTCCTGGCACTTGACTCCTCCTCTTGGTGGGTTTGGACCTAGGGTGGCTTCGGTGGTGCGCCATTATTACTGCTTGGTGAGCTCTACTCCCTGGTTTATATGCTGCCCTATTTGGAGAAGAGTTTAGAGAAAAACATTTATTGATAAGAACAGATTCTCATACTTGTTTCTTGGTTACTTAATAAAGGTGATGACCCTTTAAATTGAACTTGCATGGCTAGTATGCTTTTTAAAGTTAACACAATGTGAAAACAAGTTTGCTATGATATCTTTTCTTGCTGCTTTTATATGTGCTTAATTCTTTCAGTTGTTTAACTGAGACGAACAGATACTTCTCTTGTTGTCAGGCCCTTCTCCTTGTTTCTATATGTGTATGTATATCAGTTTGATAACTGAAGAACAGATACTGTGCTTGGCTTAGTTCATCTTTATGATGGCTTTTACTTAAACATGGTTTAGAGAAAGGTATACTTTTCTGATAAGAGCAGATGCTACTCACTGCTGCCTATTAACCCTGTGATAGTTTATCTTTTGTTCTTCCTACATAGGTTCTAGCAGATGTGGATGTTGCCTATGGTGAAGTAATCTTGTGGCTGACCTGATTTGGTGAATTTAATTAAAATGTTAAACCTGGATTAGCTGGATGATTACATGAAAGCTAATTCGGCTTAACAAACTCATGGTTGCCTAATTCACGGAGATTAGTCTAAACACAGATTGACTTATGGAACTCAATGGATTGATGCCTCGATTGGTTGCCTATTGCTGCCTTCATTTAGTTGCCTAAAGTTGGTTCACATGTTGCCTTAAAACTCTGGTGCCTTTAAAAAGAATTGTTCCATAGGTCAATACTGTTCTTATTGAATTTAGAATTAGTTCTCTAGGTTCATAAGGCTGATCTCCAAAATAAAACATTGCATCTCCCCAGGAGATGCAAACATTTTAATCCTAACCAAAATACCCTTTTGTAGCTCCTTTTCTTTGTGCAGGTTGGAGAATCAAGAATTGGAGAAGGTGATGAAAAAAAAAGGACTAAAGAGAAGAATGAAGACATTAACTTGATTTCTTTTTATTGTAGATATTTTGTAATACTCATAGTTTGTAATATTGAACCATTTGTAAATCAAAATTTTGAACTCCCGTATTTATATTCGAATTTATGAGTATTCCTCTTTGAATTGATTTGTATTACTCATGTATATATGTACATATATATATATGTGAATTGTTTATCAGATGTACATGTGTGCGATATGAATAAATTTTTTAAAAATTTCTCTCAAATCGATATGCATGAATGACATGTTTGACTGCCACGTCAGATCCACGTAGATGCCACGCCATGTAAATCCGTGACGGTTTAGTCCGTCACAGAGTTCCGGGCTTGGCCAGGGCCAAGGGGACTGATCTATGACAGTTTATGACTGTCACGGATTGGAGAACATCTGTGACGATATGGGGAAACCATCATGGAAGGTGCCGCGGTCAATCTATGACGCGATATACATGACGGATTTTATAATCGTCACGGATGCAAATCCGTGACGGTTTTGAACACATATGTGACGGTTTCAAACCGTCATGGATTAATAGGTCTCTTGTAGTGATCTAA